>WNWK01008540.1:0-83767 GCA_009830355.1 Cherax destructor | reverse complement strand
GGAAAGAAAAAATTTTATAAAGGGGATTCGGGGAAACCGGCGGCGGACTTGAACCTGGATAAAAATACAGTGCGGCCTCTAAAGGATTGTTTTTGTTTTTATAACTGTAGTGAAAACACGCCTCTGGCAACACAGTGATGATGAATGTTTTGGAAAGTTTTTCTTTTTCAGGGCACCCTGCCTTGGGGGGGAACATGATGTGTTAATAAAAAAAAAAAAATAATAGGATCCTTACATCTTCCATATTTACGTCCTCTCCTTAATGTGATCCAAACAAATTATTATGCTGAACAATTCTTTCATGCATTATCCTGCCCTATCTATCATTCCTTATGTACCTATTTTATTTTAATATATCACTGTTTAATTTCTTTAACTGTTACTAAATACCTGCAATATAAAAAAAACTATGTATTCTTATTCTCAAAATTTTTTAATCATAATTTATTTTTGGGCCTCAAAATCCCTTTTGCATAAAAAGGGATTTTGAAAAAAATATTTTATATATGTCAGTCACTCTAATTGTAAAATATACTGTTCTCCACTTTATGAAATAAAATTTCTTTGTTTTTTAAACCCATTTCACCCAAGATATATTTAGTGATGCTGGAAGTGCAAAGCAGAGAATAAACAACAAGTAGGGGTTATGAAAATAAAGATTTTAGATATCAGTCAACCCTCCTTTTTGGTATTTTGTTTTCGTGTGTTTCATTTTTCGAGCATTTTTTTGGGGGAAATTTTACTTCCTTTTTTGGTGATTACCTTTTTTGGCTTGGTAGGAACCTGTCCACCAGTGCCCCGCACAAAAACCCCCGCTAGACCGCCACCCACGAAATTATCACGCAGTGTAGCATTTTTTTTATGTTTGAGTGAACATCATCCCAGGAGTTCATACAAAACATTTATATTAACAATTCATTATTTTTCCCCCTTGATTATTGTGTGTGACTACTAAAAAAGGGCTACCAGGGGCCCCAAAAAAATTCCTAGTGCCAGTTCTTTGGTAAAGAAAGTGAAAACACGAGGGAAATTTTAAAGGTGTAGCAGGCATGCGGGGAGTGTAGGCAGGTGCGGGGAGTGTAGCATGCAGGGCTACGGGGGAGGCGAGCATGCAGGGGGGTTAGCATGCATGCGGGGAGTGTAGCAGGTATGCAGGGAGTGTAGCAGGTATGCGGGGAGTGTAGCAGGTATGCAGGGGTGCAGGTATGCGGGGGGTGTAGCATGCATGCCGGGAGTGTAGCAGGCATGCGGGGGAGTGTAGCAGGCATGCAGGGAGTGGCAGGCATGCAAAAAATTTAGCGGGGCGGGGATTGTGGGGCATGCAGGGAGTGTAGCAGGTATGCAGGGAGTGAATTTGCGGGGAGTGAGCAGGTATGCGGGGAGTGAGCAGGTATGCAGGGAGTGTAGCATGCATCCCGGGGAATGTAGCATGCAGGGCAGGAGTGTAGCAGGTATGCAGGGTGAGAGGGGGCGGGAGTGTAGCAGGTATGCGGGGGAGTGTAGTAGGTATGCGGGGAGTGTAGAATAGGGAGGGAGTGTAGCAGGCATGCAGGGAAGTGCCCCCCGGATAAGGACTTGTACCAAAATTTCCCTTATAGTTTCCCTTTTTATAAAAGGGGGATTCCAGTCTCATCTGCACAGCAATGGAGGCTGGGCGTTTGGGGGGCGCTCCGGGATTTTAAAGGAAAACTCCTGATCAAAGAGGCTGACCAGGTCACACTAAACAGGACTCTGTGGGGTTGTCTGGGAAGTTTCCCAAAGCAGCAAGAGGACATCCCAGTGCATCGTTTCAGTAAACAGTGGAAGTTTGTGCAGTTTGTGGGGGTTGGGGCGGGGTGTGTCCCAAGTCAGGGGGGGCAGACATTGCCTCCCCCCCCACGCCTGCGGGGGGAAAGGGGGGGCGGGGTGTGTTGGCTGCCCAGTGTTTGGTGAACAGTGCCCCCTCTTAACCCCTCCCCCCTGTTCCTCACCCACCCAACTCCAAGCCGGCGATGGGGGGGGGAGGGGGGGTGGGGGATCGGGGGAGCTTCCACGCAGGGACAGCCCCGGGGGGTTGGGGACTATGAGGTAGATGTCAGGGGGCCACAGGCGGTGTATTTTCCGGTTCCTCAGGCTTTGGCATCCGTGCCCCGGGGTGGTTGTCTTGGACCCCAAAGGGGGCCCATGTGGAAAGCGGCCAGCAGCGCCCTAAGGGACGGAGGGCCTGGGATCTGTAATCAAATTGGCATCCACCTGGGATCTGCAATCAAATTAGCATCCACCGGGACATTGACATGTCCCCAGGGCTGCTCTCCCTCGGGCTGCTAGCGATGGTGCTCCTGCAAGCAGTAGATCCTGGTGCAACCTGCTGCTTTTTCAATGGCTGTCTGGCTGTCCTCCCGAAGGGGGGCAGGCACCTTCCTTTTTTGTTGTTGGGGCAATGGATGCTTTCCCCTAGAATATTGCTCATTACTCTGTCATTTGTTTACCATGTATGGACGTTTTATGATTCATTCCCTTTTGAAACTGTCATGATTGTGACCAGCACTACCTGAAGCTCATTCCCTTTTTTGCAACTTGTCATGATTGTGACCAGCTCTACCTGGAGCTCATTACCTTTGCAACTTGTCATGATTGTGACCAGATCTAGTTCTTTACAGCTGTAACTTGTTCAGCTATAAAAATTTTGGGAGTCCAGTCTCTGGACCAATTATGTACCTCTGTAATCTTTTGACTACTGCCCCACAGGATGGGTAAAAAGGGCATAATAAAGATTTTAAAACAAACTATTAAACTAAGGGGATTCCCTTCCAAACAATAGCCTTCCCTCTCTTCCATCCAGCAACATCAGTCTTCAATAAAGGTAAGTGTCACATTGGTTCATTCATTTGTGCATGTAAATCTATTTTTAAAGGCCCCCAAATTTTTTTTTTTTTCAAATTTTGGGTTTCTGGAATGGATTAATTGAATTTCCATTATTTCTTATGGGGAAAATGGTTTCAGTTTTCGTGTGTTTCATTTTTAGTGCATCCCTCGGGAAACGGATTAACACAAAAACGGAGGGTTGACTGTACATGCCCTTTTGGTGTAAACAAATCAAAAACCAAATAAAAAGTAATTAGAAATAATGAGATGAAGATATGAGCTTGGGCAATGAGTAATCCAGATTATGACTGCCTGAAAACATTGTCAAATATGTCAGCACAACTAAGAAAAAAAGGTTAATGAAAAAGGGCCCGAGCAGAAACAAAGGTGCCCCGTTTAGTGCCCTTTAACCATTTCAGTGGTCCACAAAACTATGTCATTGAAGCCAGGGTCCCTCACGTAGTTCTTCATGAGCTTAGCTCACTCAGGTAAGCTGTGAGGGTAAATTTTGCCATAGATATGCAGTGGCCATATGGAGGGTTTAAAAAACAGCAATTTTTAAAAGGTTTTCTTGGATGGTTTTTAGCTTTATTCACTGTTTTTTTAGTATCATTTTATAGAATGGAAGACATACAATTGATGTGGAGATGATTCTGATTGGTTTCATTACCAGAAGCCCCCTTGAAAATGAACTAAAAAGTAGCAGAAATATTGGGTTTTTTGCAGACTTTCCCTGAGGACGGGCAAAGCCTCCTTACACCACCCCATCTGTTTTATGAGTTTTTAATAGGTCTGATCCAATTGTTGCAACACTGAAAACCATAACCAATTATTCCTGGTTATATTTATTGATTAAAATTCAAAATGGAAGGAAAAATTTAATACAGGAGGACTGGGGATGGGATTAATGAACAGAGGAAATTTTTTTTAGTGCTAGGAATATTTACACTGTTTTTTTTGGCCCACTAAACTGATTTTTTTTTAATTTTCTGAAACATTAGTCAAATTACTAATTTCTGTGTATTTTATAGGATAGTTGAAATGGTTAAATGGGTGGTATCTTGTGCTCAATCAAAAAAAACGGAAGTCATACCAGTGAAATTGCAAAGAATTTGGTTGAATGGACTCAAAAGTTTGCAAAATCATCGATGGTAAATTACACCATGACCACTAACTCTGCACCCACCTAAATCAATAAGTTTTCCATCACATTTCTTATTTTTTTTTTTTTGTTATTACCTACCATTTAAGAAGTTTTTTTTTTTTTAAAAAGTGGACATGGAGATCAATTTTAAATTTTTTAGGGGTATGGACTGTGGAAGAGTTAATAAGGAAGAATGCCTCATTATATCAGTGTGTGAGCAGGAAGGAAAGTTTTAGACAGTTTTTGGTTTTAAACCCCTTTGACTGTCGGGGGCCCTTTCTGAATCTGTCATTCTATGTCGGGAAATATTTGAAAAAAATTTTTTTTTCTTATCAAAATGTTAAGATTATTTTTCTGTTTTGTTTTATCCTAAAAACAGTTTTTTCCATCAATACTTACTGAGATATGGAGGTGAAAAGTTGGCAGAAAATGAGCCGCATATGGCAACAGTGGCGAAATGCCACTCACTCGGTAAACATTTGTTTCCCCTTTTCGTTGATTTCTTGTTTTTCACTGGTAAACATTTGTTTACTTCCATTCGTAGATTTCTTTTTTTTTCACTTTTTTCCCTTTTTTTACGTAACTTATGGGCCTGTGAGACCAAGGAAAGGGGGTGCAATGTATATATATACATTCGTTGTATGCAACACAATAGTAGCATAAACATTAGTATCTTTATATTGTTTACAAAACTTGTTTACACAAACCAACAATAAAAAAAAATCTTTTTTAAATTTTTTCTATAATATAAAACAAATGTACAGTCACGGGACATGTTCTTGACTTCTGCAGCTTTTGGAAGGGCAAACATGGTTCCATGCACAGTGGTGTTTTACATTCCTCAAAAAAAACAGTGTCTCTGCATTTTTGGGGTTTTTTTTGTATAGGGCACAGAAAAAAACATCTCTTCTGAGCAGTTTTTTTAAAGTAGCAGCAGGCAGTTGTGTTAGGTAGTTATCCCGGTTGATGGTCGTCTGGGTCGTCATTCCTTCCTTCCTTTTTTATTCCTTCTTACCTACCTACCTTCCTTCCTTCCTTCCTTCCTTCCTACCTACCTACCTACCTTCCTTCCTTACTACCTTTCATCTGTCCTTCCTTTCTTCCTTCTGGTTTCTATATATAAAACACAGTCACTGGACACGTGCCTAGAACTGCTATGCTTCTGGGAAACTGGTTGTTGTGTCTGGGTCATCATTCCGACCTTCCTTCCTTCCTACATTCCTTCTAACCTTCCTTCCTTCCCTTCCTTTCATTTGTCCTTCCTTTCTTCCTTCCTTCTGGTTTTTATATATACACATATATAATCACTGGGCACTTCATAAATTGCTATTAGCTTCTGGAAGCTGGGTTGTTTTTGGGTCGTCATTCCTTCCTTCCTTCCTTCCTGCCTTCCTTCCTGCCTACCTTCCTTCCTGCCTACCTTCCCTTCCCGCCTTCCCCTTCCCACATTTCTTCCTTCCTACCTACCTACCTTCCTTCCTTCCTTCCTTTCATACCGTCCTTCCTTCTTTTCATCTCCTTCCTTCCCCTTTTTTTTTTTTTTATATATACGCATATACGTATAGTCACTTGACACTTCATAGAACTGATAATAGCTTCTGGAAGCTGGTTGTTGTGAGGGGTGTGGACTTATAAATATGTTTAGTCAGGGTGCGGGTGCTGTCAAAATGACATATTATACCACCACTCTCCACCCCCACTGCCTTGTCAAAACCCCCTGGGGTCCTATGGGTCTTCTTCCCCCGGGCCTTCCTCCTCTTACATACCCCAGCACCCCCTTACGGCCCCTTTCCCTTACCCACTTGCCCCCCTTGCTTGCCCACTTGCTTAAACCCGCTTCCCCCCCCCTTTCTTCCCCCTTTTTACCCACTTGGCCCCACCCACTTACCCCCCCCCCACCTCCCCCTTCTTGCCCCCTACTTACCAACCCATTTCCCTTTTTTCTATGATTAAAATAAAATATATAATGACTAACTCCATCAACTTCACTTAGCGCTTGGGAAACTGTGTGTGTGGACATCTAAATTTGCTGAGTCAGGGTAAGGCAGCTGTCAAATGACATATTATACCATTACTCACCCCCCTCCCCTGCCTGTCAACCTGTCAACACAAAAAGGGGGCCCATGTCTTCCCTTCCCCCCAACCTCCTTCCCAGCTTCCTTTCTTCCTTCATTCCTTTTTACATATTTCCTTCCTCTCATCTCTTCCTTTCTTCGTCTCCCTCTCTTCCTTCCTTCCTCTCATCTCTTCCTTCCTACCTTCCTTTCTTTTCCCTTTATTCATTCCTTCCTTTTTTTCTTTTCCCTTTCCCTTTTTTACTCCTTTTGTAACTTCCTTCCTTTTCTTACTCCTTTTGTAACTTCCTTCCCTCATCTCTCCTTCCCTTTTTTTCTTTCTTCTTTTGTTCCTTCCTTTCCTCTCATCTCTCCTTCCTTTCTTTTCCCTTCCTTTTTTTTGTTCCCTTTCCCTTTCCCCTCATCTCTCCTTCCTTTCTTTCTTTCTTCTTTCCTTCCTTCCTTCCCTCTCATCTCTTCTTTCCTTCCTTACACTCATCTCTTCTTTCCTTTTATTCCTTCCTCACTCTTTCTTCCTTCCTTCCCTGGTATCCTGGGGATTGCTTTCGGTCACAAACCCCCAAAACCATAAAAATTTTTCTTCAGAGACACTTCCATCTGTGTTAGAACTATCATTGAGAAAGAGAAATGTCCCAGATGCGCCAAGGAGTCAAATAATTCTTACCACTAGGCATGCTGAACAAGGACTACTGAAATGGTTTCCCCCCAATGCCCCGTGGCTGCCCAATTTTTTTTACTGCGCACACTGACCCCCACAGACCCATTCTCTCACATGTGGGCCTACCAGCTTTCTCCTGCTTGATTTTAGGCCACTAGAATTTAGGCGTATAAATACGTCCGAAACATTTTTCAAAAAACGTATACGTATATACAGTCATCCTCGGTTTTCGGTTTTAATCCGTTTCCCGATGGATCGGGTAAAACCAAAAAACGCGAAAACCAAAAATATTTTCCCCCTAAGAAATAATGGAAATTCAATTAATTCGTTTTAGAAGTTTGGAAATTTTTTTTTGGGGGGGCCCTTTAAAAATAGATTTAATGCACAAATGAATGAACTCTATGTGGCACTTACCTTTATTGAAGACTGATGTTGCTGGATGGGAAAAGAGGGAGGAGGGAAAAGGGAAAAACCCTTTTTTGGGAAGGGGGAAACCCCTTTCCCTAAGGAATTTAGGTACCAAGTCCTTATCTGGGGTCACTTCCCCGCATGCCTCTTACACCCCTGCATACCTGCTACACTCCCTACCTGCTACACTCCTGCATACCTGCTACACTCCCTGCATACATGCTACACTCCCTGCATACCTGCTACACTCCCTGCATACTGCTACACTCCCTGCATACCTGCTACACTCCCTGCATACCTGCTACATCCCTGCATACCTGCTACACTCCTGCATACATGCTACACTCCCTGCATACCTGTACACTCCTGCATACCTGCTACACTCCCTGCATACCTGCTACACTCCCTGCATACATGCTACACTCCCTGCATACCATGCTACACTCCCTGCATACCTGCTACACTCCCTGCATACCTGCTACACTCCCTGCATACTGCTACACTCCCTGCATACCTGCTACACTCCCTGCATACCTGCTACACTCCCTGCATACCTGCTACACTCCCTGCATACCTGCTACACTCCTGCATACCTGCTACACTCCTGCATACTGCTACACTCCCTGCATACATGCTACACTCCCTGCATACATGCTACACTCCTGCATACATGCTACACTCCCTGCATACATGCTACACTCCCTGCATACCTGCTACACTCCCTGCATACCCACTCCCTGCATACTGCACTCCTGCATACTGCTACACTCCCTGCATACCTGCTACACTCCCTGCATATCTGCTACACTCCCTGCATACCTGCATTACACTCCCTGCATACCTGCTACACTCCCTGCATACTGTACACTCCCTGCATACCTGCTACACTCCTGCATACCTGCTACACTCCCTGCATACCTGCTACACTCCCTGCATACCTGCTACATCCCTGCATACCTACATCCTGCATACAGCTACTCCCTGCATACCTGCTACACTCCCTGCATACCTGCTACACTCCCTGCATACATGCTACACTCCCTGCATACCTGCTACACTCCCTGCATACATGCTACACTCCTGCATACATGCTACACTCCCTGCATACCTGCTACACTCCCTGCATACCTGCTACACTCCCTGCATACATGCTACACTCCCTGCATACCTTACACTCCCTGCATACCTGTTACACTCCCTGCATACCTGCTACACTCCCTGCATACCTGCTACACTCCCTGCATACATGCTACACTCCCTGCATACATGCTACACTCCCTGCATACCTGCTACACTCCCTGCATACCTGCTACTCTCCCTGCATACATGCTACACTCCCTGCATACCTGCTACACTCCCTGCATACATGCTACACTCCCTGCATACATGCTACACTCCCTGCATACCTGCTACACTCCCTGCATACCTGCTACACTCCCTGCATACATGCTACACTCCCTGCATACCTTACACTCCCTGCATACCTGTTACACTCCCTGCATACCTGCATACCTGCATGTATGCTACACTCCCTGCATACCTGCTACACTCCCTGCATACATGCTACACTCCCTGCATACATGCTACACTCCCTGCATACATGCTACACTCCCTGCATGCCTGCTACACTCTTAAACTCCATCGTGTTTCTCACTTTCTTTACCAAAGGACTTGCACTAGGAGCTTTCTTTGGGCCCATGGTAGCTTATTTAGTAGTCACACACAATAATCAAGGGCCAAAAACAATGAATTGGTAATAAATGTTTTGTATGAACTCCTGGGGTGATGTTCACTCAAGCATAAATGTGCGCGGGAGGTGCTGGGGGTGCGTGGGTGGCGGGCCTACGGCCTTTGTATGCGTGGGGCACTGGTGGACAGGTCCCATATGGTCAGTGAAAACTAAAACAATCGGTGAAAACTGAGACAAATTTTCCCTGAAAAAAGTCGGCGAAAACTGGGACAATCGAAAACCAAGGGATGACAGTAGTACTACATACATGTTATACTGTAGTTTAATAACAAATAATGAACAAACAAAACACTCAGTGAGTGAGTGGTGGGTGGGCTGGCTTCCGGGTCTGAGGGATGGTAGTAGGGACGCTCGGGTGGGGGGAAACTTAAATATGATTTGGTGGGTGGGAATTTGGCGGCCGGGAATTCGCGAATGTGTGAAGCCCACGAAAGTAGAAAACGCGAAAGTTGAGGGATACCTGTATGTCCATATTTCAGTCTTAAATGGACTGAAAGGCGATGTACTCACGTGGTTGGACTTAAAAGTCCACGCATAACCGCCGTCAATAGGTAAATTTTGATGTTCTTGACTACAAGAACTGCGCAGTCCCCTGTTTGAAAAGAACACAAAACATACCTTGCTCGTGTAATTTTGAGCGATGGTGTTGGCTCCACCATATACGGCGGAAATGCTGTCTTGATTGTAGAATGCAGCTGAAGAATCACCGTCTTGTTTCGATGGAATTCACTTGCGATTGTCTCTACGTTTGTCTTTTTGCAGTAAGAAGCTGCGCACACTTCTGAATATACTGAGATGTTCACTAAACGCGCTGGAACAGTTCTTATCTGATTTCCCGACGTTAGTGGAGATTAAATAAGAATAACGGATGCGTACGACTAATGTCTATGTTCGGTTTATACACCGCGCTGTAGCTCCTGTCCTTTCGGTGGCCAAATTCAATCTGACCCCTCATGCTGCCTTGTGCAGCCTCGTGCCTCGTGCAGCCACGAGGTGCCTCGTGGTGCTGTGGTCAGCACAATTCGTGACACACTGTTGTCAGTACATCTGGCTTGAATTAAATTGTTTTTCTCAGCCAGACGCGCCTCCTCTGGCCCTTTCCTAAGGGAGGAAAGGGTGAGGGCCCTTAACAAGGGTAGTAAGGGCGCATACCCCCCTCCTTTGGAGAATTTTCTCCACACCTAGTGCTAATATTAAATTGTTTACCGATGTCTCATCATGCAGGCGAAATGAGACCTTTCTTGTTTCTTGAGGCAATTTACATAAGTTGGTTATGAGAAAGATGGGGTAGTGGTCTGTAATGTCTGTGATTATACTGCTTGTCATGGGGATATCGTGTTGGTCCAGATATGGTCAAGTAGTGAGGCACTTGTCTCAGAGATTCTTGTTGGCTTAGTTATAGAGGGTAGCAACAAGCAGTTGTTCACTGACTTTCTTGGGTTATCCTGGGTGGCTAACCCTCCGGGGTTAAAAATCTGAAGAAAATCTTATCTTATCTTAACTCTGACTCAGTTATCATGTTTCTAAGGTTAATACTAAAAGTGTATGTATTAGAGTGTGGTAGTCTGTAGACTGTTCATGAATGGTATACAATACCAACAAGATGAAAATTAGACACATGTGCGACATCTGGGTATCTTTATTGTAGACGTTTCACCATCCAGTGGCTTTATCAATACAGATTCTAGGACATAACTTGGAGACAGTAGAACTATATACAAAAGATGAGTTGGCGTTAACACCAACTCCAAGGCCGAGGGACTGATTACCTCATCTTTTGTATATAGTTCTACTGTCTCCAAGTTATGTCCTAGAATCTGTATTGATAAAGCCACTGGATGGTGAAACGTCTACAATAAAGATACCCAGATGTCGCACATGTGTCTAATTTTCAGTCTGTAGACTGCTCCAACTGTTATAGGTTTCTTAACGTTCTTAAATATGAATTTACCTATTATGTATTCGCCATTTTCGTCCCTTGTGCAAGTTGATTTCATACATTGCAATTCATCAGAGTAATAGATGGCAGTGCCTCCTCCTGGTTGGTCAGGCCTGCAGTTATGTATAGCTGTGTAACCAGGTATGGTAATTTTTTTTTTTTCAACAAGTCGGCTGTCTCCCACCGAGGCAGGGTGACCCAAAAAGAAAGAAAATCCCAAAAAAGAAAATACTTTCATCATCATTCAACACTTTCACATCACTCATACATAATCACTGTCTTTGCAGAGGCGCTCAGATACGACAGCTGAGAATAAGTCCCTCCCAACTGTCACTATCCCAGACCCCTCCTTTAAAGTGCAGGCATTGTACTTCCCATTTCCAGGACTCAAGTCCAACTAAATCAATTAACTGGTTTCCCTGAATCCCATCACAAAATATTACCCTGCTCACACTCCAACAGCTCGTCTGGTCCCAAAAACCATTCGTCTCCATTCACTCTTATCTAACACGCTCACACATGCTTGCTGGAAGTCCAAGCCCCTCGCCCACAAAACCTCCTTTACCCCCTTCCTCCAACATTTTCGAGGATGACCCCTACCCCGCCTTCCTTCCCCTACAGATTTATATGCTCTCCAAGTCATTCTACTTTGATCCATTCTCTCTAAATGACCAAACTACCTCAATAACCCCTCTTCAGCCCTCTGACAAATACTTTTAGTAACTCCACACCTCTTCCTAATTTCCACACTCCGACTTTTCTGCATAATATTTACACCACATATTGCCCTTAGACAGTACATCTCCACTGCCTCCAGCCGCCTCCTCGCTGCAGCATTTGCAACCCATGCTTCACACCCATATAAGAGTGTTGGTACCACTATACTTTCGTACATTCCCTTCTTTGCCTCCATGGATAACACTTTTTGTCTCCACAGATACCTCAATGCACCACTCGCCTTTTTCCTTCATCAATTCTATGGTTAACCTCATCCTTCATAAACCCATCCGCTGACAAGTCAACTCCCAAACATCTGAAAACATTTACTTCTTCCATAATCCCTCTCTCCAATGTGATATCCAATTTTTCTTTATTTAAATCGTTTGATACCCTCATCACCTTACTCTTATCTATGTTCACTTTCAGCTATCTTCCTTTACACACCCTCCCAAACTCGTCCACTAACCTTTGCAACTTTTCTTTAGAATCTCCCATAAGCACAGTATCATCAGCAAAAAGTAACTTTGTCAACTCCCATTTTGCATTTAATTCCCCATACTAATTTAATCCCACCCCTCTCCCCAACACCCTAGCATTTACTTCTTTTACAACCCCATCTATAAATATATTAACCTTTTGGGGGTCAACAGGCCTTCTCGGAAACACGTTCTCAGGGTCGAAAGTTTTTTGGAAAAAATATATTTTTTTCTTATGAAATGATAGAGAATCTTTTTCCGATCATAACGACACCAAAACTTTGAAATTTGAATGAAAACATACGGAATTATGCTCTCGCGAAGTTATCGGTCTCGAAGATGTTTACACATCGGCAATTTCATCCACTTTGAGCCCTATTTTTGGCAAATTTCACTAAAATCATAGCTATTTCGCTAGAACTCCATTTGTTCTATTGATTGAGTACAAAAAAATGCCTATTTACCAATTTCAACTACCCAAAATAGTGGTCAGAAAATGACAATTTGGCCAATTTCACACAAATTTCAAACGATGCCAATTTCAAAATAGGGTCCAGAATAAACAAGGCAGACAGTCCTGGCACTAAAATAATGTCTTCTCTGTTCATTAGTCATGTCTCCAGGCCCCTCTTACATTACTTTTGCTTTCCATTTTGAATTTTTATTCTCACAAAAAATTGAAGATTTACTGTTATGTATACAACTGCATCATTGTAAAAATGGTATAAATAATATCAGCGCACTTGTGCAAGAATATTAGACTCACCAGTTGATGTGTATTGAACGCATGGTGTGATTTGTTTACTCTTGAACATCGGCAAAAATCGAACATTTTCACTACTTTGAGCTCAATTTCAAGGTACTTGTCATTGTCAAACCAATCAAAATCATCTCTATTTTTGTAATATATCTTCCATTCTATCACATGAAACCAGAAAACGAGAATACATCAATAAATACCATACAAAAATAGACTGCAAAGTCGCTGTTTTAACCCTTTGACTGTCGCAACCCTCAATCCTGAGTGCTCTCCTATTGTAGCAAAATTTAAAAAAAAAAAAAAAATATTTTTCTTATGAAATGATAGAGAATCGTTTCCCGATGGTAAAGACACCAAAAGTTTGAAATTTGATTGAAAACTCACGGAATTACGCTCTCGCGAAGTTAGTGATCTCAGCAATATATACGCATCGGCAATTTCGTCGACTTTGAGCCCTATTTTCGGTAAATTCCATTGTTCCAGTTGACCAAACTCATAGATATTTCTTTAGAACTCCATTTGTTCTATCGATTGTGTACAAGAAACCACCAATTTATCGATTTCAACTACCTAATAAAGTGATCAGAAATTGGCAATTTGGCCAATTTCATGCAAAATAAAAAAGTTGTCAATTTCAAAATAGGGTCCAGAATAAACAATGCAGACATTCCTGGCACTAAAATAAGATGTTATCTGTTAATTAGTCACGTCATTAGGCCCCTCTTATATTACTTTTGGTTTCTATTTTGATTTTTTATTCACATAATAAATAGAAGATTTACCGTTATGCAGACTATTGCATTATTGTAAAAATGGTATAAATAATATCAGTGCACTTGTGAAAGAATATCAGACTCGCCAATTGATGTGTATTGGACGCATGGCGGGATTTGTTTACTCTTGAACATTTGCAAAAATCGAACATTTCTCCTACTTTGAGCTCAATTTCAAGGTCGTTTTCTTCATAAAACTAATCAAAATCATCTTTATTTCTGTCGTATGTTGTCCATTCTATCAAATGAGACCATAAAAAAGAGAATACAACCATAAATACTATACGAAAATACACCTCAAAGTCGGCGTTTTAATCCAAAAAAATGGTCGGAGTTTTTTTTCTCTCATTACGTACTGCGTGCTGCAGGATTATTTTTATACTGCGCACACTGACCACACAGACCCATTCTCTCATATGTGGGCCTACCAGCTTTCTCCCGTTTGATTTGAAGCCGCTAGAATTTAGGCGTATTGATACGTCCGAAACAGTTGCTCGTAAGACGTATATATACGACCGAAACAGTCAAAGGGTTAAACGAAAATAACAGTCAGTTTTTTTTTCTCATTATGCAGTGTGTGGTGCAGGATTTTTTTTATACTGCGCACACTGACCACATAGACCCATTCTTTCATATGTAGGGCTACCAGCCGTTTCCCACTTAATTTGAGGCCACTAGAATTTACGCGTACTAGTACGGCACCAACCCCTGCTCGTAGAACGTACTAGTACGGCACCAACCCCGAAAGGGTTAAACAACCATGATGACATTATGCATCCCTGTCTTAGACCTACTTTTACTGGGAAGTAATCTCCCTCTCTCTTACATACCCTAACCTGAGCCTCACTATCCTCATAAAAACTCTTTACAGCCTTCAGTAACTTACTACCTATTCCACACACTTGCAACATTTGCCACATTGCTAACTTATCCACTCTACCATATGCCTTTTTTAAATCCATAAATGCAATGAAAACTTCCCTAATCAGCTATGCAGGCGTTTCCTGGAATATCTCGGAAGTACATCATTGACCTATTTTATGTTGTATTACCGTTAATAATACACAGATTGAAAGGAATTTCCCAGGAAACATAAAACTGAATGTTTTAATTTTGGGTGGTGACACTTTTGAAGTATCAGTAAAGGGTGATACCTCGATTAGCGACGAAATCGTTTACCGACGGGGTCTTAGGCCCCTATCTCCATCGTTAAGTGAGGAGAGACTGTACTAATACATGGGTCACAAGGCAAATTTTCAAAGAGTGGATCCATGAAGAGTTTGGCCCCAGTGTGAAAAAATACATCCTGGAAAATAAATTGGACCCCAAGTGCCTCCTGTTACTGGACAATGCTCCTGCACATCCTCCAAACTTGGAAGACCTACTGTGTAATGACTTCAGTTTTATAAAAGTGAAGTTCTTGCCTCCTAACACCACTCCTCTCTTCCAGCCCATGGACCAGCAGGTCATTTCTAACTTCAAAAAACTACACAAAAGCAGTGTTTCAAAAGTGCTTTGAAGTGACCTCGGACACTGAGTTGATCCTAAGAGAGTTCTGGAAGAATCACCTCACTTCCAGGACTTTGAACTCTGCTTGGAGACCATTGTGGCCAGATTGTGTCAAACAGAGGGATTTTGAAGGGTTTGAGGCTGACTTTGACCCTGCCGACCCTGGGTCTGTTGTAGAAGGTATTGTAGCACTGGGCAAGTCCCTGGGGTTGAAGGTGAGTGGCGAGGATGTGGAAGAGTTGGTGGAGGACCACAATGAAGAGTTAACCACTAAAGACCTGCAAGAGCTGGAACTGGAACAGCATTAGACCAGAGTTCAGGAATTTGCTTCACAGGAGGAGGAAGAGGGAGTGAATGAGGTGCCTTCTTCAGAGATTAAGGAAATTCGGGCAATGTGGTATAAGGTGTTGGCATTTGCTGAAAAATACCACCCTGAGCAAGCTGAAACAAGCCATAACTGCAACATGTTCAGTGATAAAACACTCTCCCATTTTAGGGACATCTTAAAAAGGCACCAGAAACAGAGGACTCTTGACAGTTATTTTTCGAGACAGGGGTCCAGTGACTCTCAAGCTGGTCCTAGTGGCATTAAAAGACAAAGAAGGGAAGTAACCCCAGAGAATGACTTGTTACCTGAAGTCCTTATGGAGGGGGATTCCCCTTCCAAACAATAAGCCCTCCCTCCCTCACTCCTCCTCCCTATCTTTCAGATGCCATCAACGATCTTCAATAAAGGTAAGTAAAAATGTTATTTTATGTGCTTATTTAAATGTTTGTATTTATTTTATAATAACTATAATAGTATGTATAATTGTTTTCTGTATGTAAAACTATAGTTATTCTTTAAAAAAAATTATTTTTTGTGAATATTTTTGGGTTTCTGGAACGGATTAATTGTATTTCCATTATTTCTTATGGGAAATATTCCTTCGACTTTCGAACGTTTTGAGTTTAGAACTATCCTGGAACGGATTAAGTTCGAAACTCAGGGTTCCACTGTAATATTATTATAATAATAATTATTATTATTAATTTACGGAACTGGAGCAGATCCAATTCCCTAGATCAAGAGCAAGAGCCCCTCACCAGCGTCAAGGAACCTCCCTTGAGGCCCACTCACATCTTGAAATTTCGCTTACATCTGAAAGCAAAAGCAAGCGACTGCTCGTATCTCGAAAAACTCGCACGTCGGGGCACTCATAAGTGGAGGTTCCACTGTTTAATCCTTAACCTGTAAATGGTCCAAACGTATATGTATATACGTTTACTACACCAGTGCCCCGAATATTTTGAAAAAAAAAAAAATCATTTTTTTATAGAAATAAAGAGCACATTTTTCTAAGTGTTACAGGATAAAAAAAAATTTTTAGGGTCAGTACTTACCGATATATGAGGCTGAGAAGTTGGCAATGAATGCTCACATGACAGCAACATCAAGTCCTGCCGCTTGCAGAAGTGTTGGCGATATACCTTTTTTCTTGTTTTTATATTATTTTATATAATTTTTATGTTCTGATAATTACAATTTATAGTAGTTCTTTGTTCTAAGACTAATATTAGGTACTGAAATTGTACTCAAATTGTCACAAACACACTGACAGGTGGACATTTACACCTGCCTTGGTCATTTACTATTGTCTAGGAATATATTCAAAGTATTTATAGGTCCCAGCAATGTTTTGAATACGTGGAGTATATAATAATAATAATAATAATAATAATAATAATAATAATAATATGAATATGAATAATAATAAGAATATGAATAATAATAAGAATAATGAAAATAATAAGAATAAAAATAAGAATAATAAGTTCCCTTGAAGCATGATGTAAGACAAGTCATTTCACTGCTGACAGTGATAATTGGTGACATTTGATGAGCGTACTCGAGGGTGCAGTGATAAGATAAGGGGTATATAATAATAATAATAATAATAATAATAATAATAATAATAATAATGATAATAATAATAATAATAATAATAATAATAATATGAATAATAATAAGAATAATGAAAATAATAAGAATAAAAATAAGAATAATAAGTTCCCTTGAAGCATGATGTAAGACAAGTCATTTCACTGCTGACAGTGATAATTGGTGACATTTGATGAGTGTACTCGAGGGTGCAGTGATGGTGCATTTGATGAGCATCCCCCTCTGTTTTCACTGTTACACAAACATATCTGTCTGTCTATCTGTCTGTCAAACTCTCTGTGTCTGTCAAGCTCTCTGTCTGTCAAGCTCTCTGTCTATCTGTCAAGCTCTCTATCTGTCTGTTTGTCAAGCTCTCTGTCTATCTGCCTGTCTGTCAAGCTTTCTGTCTATCTGTCTGTCCATCTAGCATCTAGCTCTCCCGTCTCGGAGAGATCCACTCCTGAACCAACACGTCTGGTTCCTGAGCAAGTGTAAATTTACACTATGTATAATTGTATTTGTGTACCTATGAGACAGAGACAGACAGAGTCAGATAGAGATAGACAGAGACAGATAGAGATAGACAGAGTCAGATAGAGATAGACAGAGACAGATAGACAGAGACAGACAGACAAAGATAGACAGGCATAGGTTATAAGACATTCTGAAAGGATGTTGCACAAATGTTGCACATGGGTTATTATCAAGGTTTTTGATATTTCCTCGACCACTTATGGCCATATCCACCTCAGAGCCACTAAACTCGGGGTCAACATCACTTTCCACTTAAAATGGGAGAGTTAATATTACATGACATCAGTGAATCCCATGTGTTTGCCACGCTGTTTGCTCTAGCTGGCGCTCAATTGAACTGGTCCTCCCACAAGGTACTAAGTGGTCCCAGATTTTTTTAATACAGCAAACACCAAGGGCTAAGACCCATTCTATGCTGACCAGGCATCTCAGGCCAATCGTGCCAAATTTGGAGGCAGGAAAAATAAAACGTCAATATACGTTTGGGGCAGTAGCAGTACTAATGTATAGATACGTTTGGACCGTTTATGGGTTAAACAGTCCAAACGTATATATACGTTCGCTCGCCCAGTGACCCGAATATTTTGAATTTTTTTTTTATAGAAATAAAAAGCACATTTTTTTAAGTGTTATAGGATAAAAAAAAATTAGGGTCAGTACTTACCGAGATATGAGGCGGAGAAGTTGGCACTGGATGCTCACCTGACAGCAATAGGAGTCCTGCCGCTTGCAGAATTGTTGCCAATATACCTTTTTTCTTTTTTTTATTATTTTATATAATTTTTATGTTCTGATAATTACAATTTATAGAAGATCTTGTGATTTCAGAGCCAATATTTGTTCTGACACTAATATTAGGTACTGAAATTGTACTCAAATAATAATAATAATAATGATAGTGCATAAAAATAATATTAATAATAATGATAGTGCATAATAATAATAATAATAATAATAATAATAATAATAATAATAATAATAATAAAAATGATTGTGCATAATAATAATAATAATAATAATAATAGTGCATAATAATAATAATGATAGTGCATAATAATAATAATTGTAGACAGCCTTGCTGTCTGCATAGACAGCCATGCTGTCTGCCAGCTGAGTTCATATTTCGTGCCATGCTAGTTTCCATAGCATTCCGCCAGAGGGTAAGCCTGGTAGGCGTACCCATGTCAACCAGACACGCCCTAGCCCTCTCTCACTCTCGCAGCTGCCTTCACTCAGACAACAAGGGCTAATTCCTCTCTCTCGCAGGCGTGGCCCACCCGGGCCATATCCCACAGACACACAGCTTGTGTACCCCACGCTTTATACAAATAAAGTAAGAGACCTCCGAAGACTTATCATTTCAACCACGCCTCCAAGAACACCCACATAACATATCGTTATAAATGGTGGAAGCGGTGCCTCGCAGCAGTTGTGTTTGCCCGATAAAGGAGGAAGAGGAATGAAGTTTGTCTTCATTTCATCATCCTACACAAGAAGCATCTGTCTCTCAACGAGTTATCCTGATGTCGTGTCTGCAAATCTCAGCATCCAGACACAGGTACATGCAGGATCCAAGCCGAAATTTGTCTAATTCTACGAGAAATGGCGTCTCTGACTTCACGCCACAGTGTCCCATGCTGTTTCTCAGTCACGTGCTCAGCCTTGCCAGCATGTTCTGCTGTTGTTGTTCAGCTCAGCACTGCTATTTCAGCACTTCAGAGGTGAGCTTGTGGTGATTTCCCAGTGTGAGCGTGTCTCCTCGTGTGTTGTGGGTGAGGGAGGTAGGCGCGTGGCCCTGTCTCACCATACACACCCGCCCTAGTGTACGCCATATAAACCACTCACTGCTCTCACTCCCTCTGTGCCATATTCCTGTGAATTTCCTTGTGAATTCTTGCCAGAACTGTGTATCCGAGTGTCGAGGCCACTCGAAGCCACGTGGGATGATCACCAAGCCACGTGATCAGCAAGCCACGTGGGGTGTTACCGAAGCCAGACCTCCCAAGCCATGCTGTGGTCTGCTGCCGCATCAACACCATGCTGCTGACGTCACGATGCTGCCGACTCCACGACGTCACTCCACTGACGTCACTCGCGATGTCACCCCATGATATCCGTCACTCGCGATGTCACCCCATGACATCCGTCACAACGTCACTCGCGATGTCACCCCATGACATCCGTCACGACGTCACTCCATGACGACACCTTGCAACGTCTGCTGACGTCACTCGCAATGTCAGTCCATGACATCCATCACGACGTCACTCCAGGACGTCACCGAGTGTTCTAGTTTCACAGTGAGCATTTTATTTTCATTATTTGTCGAGAAGTTTGTGAGAAGATAAGTCGAGTGTTCATTAATTCCTCTCAGTCAGTGTTCTCACATGTTCGTGTATTGCTTAGTGATGATTTTTATACAGAAAAGCGTCATTTGCTAGTAAGCTATGTTGTACCACATGTGCAGTATGTGTGCAGTTTCTCGTGTGTCCTATGTAGCACCTGTGTGTTACTTTGTCACTAGGTGTGACCCGCGCCCCGCGCGCTTGACAGCTGACATTTGTCAGTCCAGGCATCAGTTATGAACGTTCGAGCGCCTTGTACAGAAAGCTCTTATTGTTCGCCGCTCGTAGATGCCTTTGCTGAATCGTACCTGCGACGATTCTCCCATCGAGACCGTTCCACTTCACCTCCTAGACCATCAGTCCAGTTATTGCAGATGACCAGTCTGGGGACGCTTACACTGCCCTCTGCTGTAACCTCAACTGTCGAGAGATGTCACTCGTCTAGCCGCAGTTAAGCCTGTCGGCAGGCGACTGTCAGCCTCGTGTCGCAGCTTCAGTGAGCAGCCTGCACAAAGTTGATGTCACTTTGACTGCTAGCCCACTCAAATCAGTATGGTGTATGCTGTTACAACCTCCAGATGTTTCGCCAAGTCGTCCCTGTCACGACTCACTCCACACTCGCCAGCAGCGACAGCTCCAGCGACAGTACCAGTCGAGGAATGTCCTCCTGAGTAGCTTGCCTGATGAAGTCCTGCCCAGTTGCGACTACTGACGACGCCTCACTCGAGGGCACCAGCAGGTTGTGCCCCAGGTTGAGTGAACCCTGCAGCGACTACTACGATGACTGCTTCACCTCCCAGAGGAGACTGTACCCTGTTACGTCACAGCTCAGCCGCAGCTATGTCTCCCGTGTTGCAGTACGTGTCCAGACGCAGGAAGGCGTGCAGTGCTGCATCAACGCTCACTGCCTTAGACCACAAAGCACACCTTTTTTTCTTCCCTCTCTGGAGGAAGTTTTTTTTTTTTCCATGTCCATACGTTTATGTATACAGTGGAACCCCAGTTAACGAAAAAAATTAATTGCAGAAGCCTGCTCAAGTGCCATTACCGAACGAATTTACTTCCTTAAGAAAAAATGTCATTTAGGTTAGTCTATTTCAGACCCCCAAAAATACACTTCCACAAGCACTAACAATATTATACTTACATAATTCATAACGGTTCCATCTGTATATGTTTTCTTTCATGTTCTGTGACCTGTTCTTGCAAGAGAGAGACCGAGTTTTTTTTTTGCTGCCAGTCATGGTCAGGGACGACCATGGGTGCGTGGCTGAGCGATGTAGACAGCCATGCTGTCTGCATAGACAGCCATGCTGTCTGCCAGCTGAGTTCATATTTCGTGCTATGCTAGTTTCCATAGTATTCCGCCAGAGGGCAAGCCTGGTAGGCGTACCCACGTCAACCAGACCCGCCCTGGCCTTCTCTCACTCTCGCAGCTGCCTTCACTCAGACAACAAGAGCTAATTCCTCTCTCTCTCTCTCGCAGGCATGGCCCACCCGGGCCATGGCCCACAGACACACAGCTTGTGTACCCCACGCTTTATACAAATAAAGTAAGAGACCTCCAAGAACACCCACATAACATATCGTTATATAATAATAATAATAATAATAATAATAATAAAGTTCACTTGAAGCATTATGTAAGATGTGTGTCACTGCCTTATCTCATTTGATCTCCACTAATGATGACTGGTGACATTTGATGAGGGGTGAGGGGTAGTCTTATCTTTTCTAATCAGTCCAGTACAGTCATCCCTTGGTTTTTGATTGTCTCAGTTTTCACCGATTTTGGTTTTCGATCACTTTTTTCTTGGAAAAATTGTCTCAGTTTTCGCCGATGGTACGGAACCTGTACACCAGTACCGTGCACATACAAAGACCGTAGGCCCACCACCCACGCACATTGTCACGCAGTCTAGCATTGTTTATGCTTGAGTGAACATCACCTCAGGAGTTCATACAAAACATTTATTAACAATTCATTGTTTTTGGCCCTTGATTATTGTGTGTGACTACTAAATAAGCTACCATGAGCCCAAAGAAAGCTCCTAGTGCCAGTTCTTTGGTAAAGAAAGTGAGGAACACCGTAGAAATGAAGAAAGAAATAATAGAAAAATATGATAGTGGTGTACGTATTGCCAAGCTCGCCAGGATATACAAGAAAAACCCATCAACCACCAGTTCCATTGTGGCGAAGAGAAAAGAAATCACGGAAGCTAATGTTGCGAAAGGGGTGAATACAATAACAAAACAGAGATCACAAACAATTGAAAATATGGAGAAATTGTTATTGGTGTGGATAAACCAAAAACTGCTAGCAGGTGATAGTGTTGTGCAATCCATCATATGTGAAAAAGCAAGGCAGTTGCATGCCGATCTTGTCAAGAAAATGACTGAAACCAGTGTTGATGTTGATGAATTTAAGGCCAGCAAAGGATGGTTCGAAAACTTCAAGAAGCGAAGTGGCATACACAGTGTTGTAAGGCATGGTGAGGGTGCCAGTTCAAATAAACATGGGACTGAAAAAATTGTGCGTGACTTTAAAGAATATGTAAAGGCAGAAGAATTCCAACTCCAACAAGTGTTTAATTGTGACGAAACAGGCCTCTTTTGGAAGAAAATGCCAAGGAGGACCTACATCACGCAGGAGGAAAAGGCAGTGCCAGGACACAAGCCTATGAAAGACAGGCTAACTCTAATGGTGTGTGGTAAGGCTAGTGGGGATTTCAAAGTGAAGCCTTTACTGGTGTATCACTCAGAAAATCCCAGAGTGTTCAAGAAATACAGTGTTGACAAGAGTAAATTGTGTGTTTTGGAAGTCTAATGCTAAGGCATGGGTCACTAGGGAAATTTTCCTGGAATGGTTTAATCAAGTGTTTGGCCCCAGTGTGAAGAAATATCTATTGGACAATAAATTGCCACTTAACCCTTTCAGGGTTTTTGACATACTAGTACGGCTTACGCACCAGGGCGTTTGATGTACGCAGTATAAAAAAAATCCTGCACCACACAGTGCATAATGAGGAAAAAAAACTCTGACCGTGTTTTTGGTTTAAAACAGCGACTTTGCAGTCTATTTTCGTATGGTATTTATGCTTGTATTCTCATTTTCTTAGTCTCATTTGATAGAATGGATGATATATTACAGAAATAGAGATAATTTTGACTAGTTTCACGATGACAAGTACCTTGAAACTGAGCGCAAAGTAGCGAAAATGTTCGATTTTTGCCTATGTTCAAGAGTAAACAAATCACGCCATGCATCCAATACACATCAAATGGGTAGTCTAATATTCTTGCACAAGTGTGCTGATATTATTTATATCGTTTTTACAATGATGCAGTAGTATACATAACAGAAAATTTTCAATATTTTATGAGAATAAAAATTCAAAATGGAAAGCAAAAGTAATGCAATAGGAGCCTGGAGACGTGACTAATGAACAGACAAAATGTTATTTTAGTGCCAGGAATGTCTGTCTTGTTTATTCTGGACCCTATTTTGAAATTGGCATCTTTTGCAATTTCTGACCGCTTTATTGGGTAGTTGAAATCAGTAAATTGGTTGTTTCTTGTACTTAATCGATAGAACAAATGGAATTCTACAATAATAGCTATGATTTTCGTAGACTGAGACAGTGGAATTGGCCGAAAATAGGGCTCAAAGTGGGCGAAATCGCCGATGCGTAAATATCTTTGATACTGCTAACTTTGCGAGAGCATAATTCCATTAGTTTTTCACCAAATTTCATACTTTTGGAGGCGTTATGATCGGAAAAAGATGCTCTATCATTTCATAAGAAAAAATAATTTTTTTTTTCCAAAAATGTTTCGACCCTGAGAGAGAGTTAACCCTTTCAGGGTCCAAGGGGGGTCTCCGAAACTCGTTCTCAGGGTCCAAGAATTTAAAAAAATATTATTTTTTCTTATGAAATGATAGAGAATCTTTTTCCGATCATAACGCCACAAAAATTATGAAATTTGATAGAAAACTAACGGAATTATGCTTTCGCAAAGTTAGCGGTAGCCATGACACTTACACATTGGCGATTTCGCCCAATTTGAGCCCTATTTTCGACAAATTCCAATGTTTCAGTCTACTAAAATTATAGCTATTTCGCTAGAACTCCATTTCTTCTATCGATTGAGTACAAGAAACCGCCTATTTACCAATTACAACTACCCAAAATAGTGGTCAGAAAATGGCAATTTGGACAATTTCTCACAAATTTCAAATGATGCCAATTTCAAAATAGGGTCCAGAATAAACAAGGCAGACATTCCAGGCACTAAAATAACGTTTTTTCTGTTCATTAGTCACGTTTCCAAACCCCTCTTACATTACTTTTGCTTTTCATTTTGAATTTTTATTCTCACAAAAAAATAGAAGATTTACTGTTATGTATACAACTGCATCATTGTAAAAATGGTATAAATAATATTAGAGCACTTGTGCATGAATATTAGACTCGCCAGTTGATATGTATTGGATGCATGGTGTGATTTGTTTACTCTTGAACATAGGCAAAAATCGAACATTTTCGCTACTTTGAGCTCAATTTCAAGGTACTTGTCGTTGTCAAACCAATCAAAATCATCTCTATTTCTGTAATATATTTTCTAATCTATCAAATGAGACAAAGAAAATGAGAATACATCAATAGATACCATACGAAAATAGACTGCAAAGTCGCTCTTTTAAACCAAAAACAGGGTCAGAGGTTTTTCCTCATTATGCACTGTGTGGTGCAGGAATTTTTTTATACTGCGCACACTGACCGCACAGACCCATTCTATCACATCTAGGCCTAACAGCTTGTTTCTGCTTGATTTGAGGGCGCTAGAATTTAGGCGTACTAATACGTCAATAACCCCAGGGCATAAGCCGTACTAGCACGTCAATAACCCTGAGAGGGTTAAGAATCAAGGTCTCGACCCTGAAAGGGTTAAGTGCCTCCTGGTAATGGACAATGCTCCTGCTCATCCTCGAGACTTGGAAGACCAAATGTCTAAGAATTTCAAATTTGAAACAGTGAAGTTCTTGCCTCCTAACACAACTCCTCTCATCCAGCCCATGGACCAGCAGGTCATAGCAAACTTCAAAAAACTGTACACCAAAGCAATGTTTCAAAGGTGCTTTGATATGACCAATACTCTGCATTGACCCTAAAAGAGTTCTGGAAGGATCACTTCAATGTCTTCCATTGCATAGTCCTTATAGATAAAGCTTGGCAGGGAGTGACTTCCAGGACGATGAACTCTGCTTGGAGAAAGTTGTGGCCAGATTGTGTCCCAGAGAGGGATTTTGAAGGGTTTGGGGCTGACCCTGAGGATCCTATGGAAGTTGTGGAAAGTATTGTGGCATTGGGAAATTGCATGGGGTTGGATGTGAGTAGCCAGGATGTGGAAAAGTTGGTGGAGGACCACAATGAAGATCTAACCACTGAAGAGCTGCAAGAGCTTGAGCTGCAACAACATCAAACCACAACTCAGGAAATTGCTTCAGTGGAGGAAGAGAGATGTAAGGTGCCTTCTTCAGAGATTAAGGAGATTTGTGCAATGTGGAGTAGGGTGCATTCATTTGTGGAGGAACATCACCCTGAGAAAGTTGTTGCAATCCGTGCTGGCTACTTTTATAATGACAATGACATGTCCCATTTTAGGGACATTTTAAAGAGCCGCCAGACACAGAGCTCTCTGGACAGATATTTAGTGCCATAGGTGTGCAGTGACTCTCAAGTTGGTCCTAGTGGGATTAAAAGACCAAGAAGGGAAGTGACCCCAGATGAGGACTTGGTACCTAGAGTCCTTATGGAGGGGGATTCCCCTTCCAAAAATTAGGGTCTCTTCCCTCTCCCCTTCTCCCTCTCTTCCATCCAGAAACATCAGTCTTCAATAAAGGTAAGTGCCACATAGAGTTCATTCATTTGTGCATGTAAATCTATCTTTAAGTCCCCCAATTTTTTTTTTTTCCAAACTTCTGAGTTTCTGGAACAGATTAATTGAATTTCCATTATTTCTTATGGGGAAAATACTTTTGGTTTTTGCCGATTTTGGTTTTAGCTGATCCATCTGGAATGGATTAAAATCGAAATCCAAAGGATGACTGTAATTACAGTGATGACATTTAAAGAGCTTACACTGCTTCCCTTTATTTGTTACGCAAACCTGTCTGTCTGTCTGTATCTGTCTGTCTGTCTTTCTGTCTGCCTGTGTGTCATCTCCTTTCAGTCTGCTTGTCTCAGAGTAGCTCATAAACCAACTGGTATTACGCAGATCACAAGCACATTACAGTGGAACCTCTACTTACGAGTTTAATCCATTCCAGGAGCTTGCTCGCAACTGGATTTGCTTGTTTGCAAAGTCAATTTTCCTCATTTAAATTAATTGAAATGAAATTAATCCATTCCAGTGGAATTCCAGGCTCCAGAAAATACTTCAATAATTTCCCAAATATCAACTCTATGGCTTATTTATCTATCACAATTCATCTAATAAGACGTAATAAACAATATTAATAACATACATACATGATATATACACTAGAATGAATGAAATATTACGTACGTGAGTAGTGTTAGGGGAGGCGGAGTCAGTGGCCATTGTGGTTGCTCCTGGCATACCTTCCCATGCTTTTATAACAGAAAACTGAGTGTTTGTAAGGCAAGCTCCATTAGATCGTCCTTTTTCTATCGCTTAATGGCTTAATTGCTACACTCTCAAATGGTACACTCTCAATGGTACACTCTTAATGGTACACTCATAATGCTACACCTAGTTTGTGTTTATGTATGATTTCCTGCTTTAATTTCATGGAAATCATTCTCATTTTCTTTCCAGCACTGTCCTTTGCACTTGCTTTCTGGTTAGAAAGAAGAAATGTCTCAAAATAACTGAATGACACGTAATGAAAACACGAGAATTTCCCAGTGGAATTCCAGGCACCACAAAACACTTAAATAATTTCCCTAATATCAACTCTATGGCTTATTTATCTATCACAATTCATCTAATATGACATAATAAACAATATTAATAACATAGAAACATGATATATACACTAGAATGAATGAAATATTACGTATGTGAGTAGTGTTAGTGGAGGCGGAGAGAGCAGCAAAGTTTTGATACACACTGCCATCTTGTGGTGGCGATCTGAAACTCACTTATAGTATTATTATTATGATGATTATTATTATTATTATTATTATTATTATTACATATTATTTATTAGTACATATGTATTCTTATAATAATTATTATTCTTATAATTATTATTACAGTGGTACCTTGAGTTACGATGGTCCCCAAAATCGCCCTTTTATGTAAGTTTATTTTTTTAAATGCTTTTGTAGGTATATTTTTGGGGGTGTAAAAGGACTAGTCTATTTTACATTATTCCTTATGGGGATAAATTCGTTTGGTAATAGCACTTGAACAGCATTCTCGAACGAAAAAATATCGTAACTCGAGGTACCACTGTATATTATACATATCATTTTTATTATTATTATTAGTACGTATGTATTCTTATAATAATACTTTTGCTTACCATTTGGAATTTTTATTCACACAAAAAATAGAAGATTTACTGTTATGCAGACTATTGCATTATTGTAATAATTGTACAAATAATGTCATCCCATTCGGACAGATATTGGACAGTGACGTCATTTGTTTACTCTTCAACATCATCAAAAAATCAAACATTTCAGCTACTTTGAGCTCAATTTCAAGGTACTTTATGTTGTGAAAGCAATCAAAATCATATCTATGTCTGTAATATATCTTCCATTCTATCAATTGAGACCAAAAAAACGAGAATACAACCATAAAAACCATACGAAAATATACTGCTAAGGGCCGGCTAAGGCTGAGAAATGAACTCAGTTATTTACAGTCAGATTTCTTTCAATTTTGGTGTACCTTAAGAAACATCTTATCATCATACATTGCCCAAGTTTCAATAAGATATTCCAACAAACAAATGAGATCCAATTCCCTAGATCAGGAGCAAGAGCCCCTCACAAGCGTCAAGGAACCTCCCTTGAGGCCCACTCGCATCTGGAAATTTCGCTCGCCTATGGAAGCAAAAAATTGACCGATCGACTGCTCGCATCTGAAAAAATTCACACGTGGATGTGCTCGTTAGTAGAGGTTCCACTCTATATCACTTAGTCTTGATTTTTTTAGTTATCCTAGGTAATTTACACTATGTATAATTGTATTTATGTATGTGTTCCTGTGAGATAGAGACAGATAGAGACAAAGAGACAGATAGATACAGACAGACAGAGATAGACAGCCAATCAGGTACCCAGCTGACCAGCCAGCTGCTGGCCAGCCAGGTGGCCAACTAGCTGCTGGCCAGCCAGGTGGCCAGGCAGGCAGCCAGCCAGCTGGCCGGCCAGCCTGCTGACATCACTTTCCACTTAAAAGGGAAGTGTTAATATGACATGACATCAGTGAATCCTTGGTGTTTGCAGTGCTGTTTGCTCTAGCTGGTGCTCCCACAAGGAACTAAGTGGTCCCAGATTTTTTTAATATGGCGCACACCGAGTGTTAAGACCCATTCTATGCTGACCAGGCATCTCAGGCCAATCGTGCCAAATTTGGAGGCAGGAAAAATCAAACATATATATACGTTTGGGGCAGTAGCAGTACTAACGTATATTTTATTATTTTTTTTTTTTTTTTTTATTAACACATCGGCGATTCCCACCAAGGCAGGGTGGCCCGAAAAGAAAAACTTTCATCATCATTCACTCCATCACTGTCTTGCCAGAAGGGTGCTTTACACTACAGTTATAAAACTGCAACATTAACACCCCTCCTTTAGAGTGCCGGCACTGTACTTCCCATCTCCAGAACTCAAGTCCGGCCTGCGGTTTCCTGAATCCTTCATAAATGTTACTTTGCTCACACTCCAACAGCCGTCAAGTATTAAAAACCATATGCCTCCATTCACTCCTATCAAATGCGCTCCACATGCTTGCTGGAAGTCCAAGCCCTCGCACCAAAACTTCCTTTACCCCTCCCTCCAACCTTTCCTAGGCCGACCCCTACCCGCCTTCCCTCCACTACAGATTTATACACTCTCGAGTTACTCTGTCTCGTTCCATTCTCTCTACATGTCCAAACCACCTCAACAACCCCTCCTCAGCTCTCTGGACAATCGTTTTGGTAATCCCGCACCTCCTCCTAATTTCCAAACTCCGAATTCTCTGCATTATATTCACACCACACATTGACCTCAGACATGACATCTCCACTGCCTCCAGCCTTCTCCTCGTTGCAACATTCATCACCCATGCTTCACACCCATATAAGAGCGTTGGTATAACTATACTCTCATACATTCCCCTCTTTACTTCCATGGACAAGGTTCTTTGTCTCCACAGACTCCGAAGTGCTCCACTCACCCTTTTCCCCTCATCAATTCTATGATTCACCTCATCCTTCATAGACCCATCCGCCGACATGTCCACTCCCAAATATCTGAATACATTCACCTCCTCCATACTCTCTCCCTCCAATCTGATATCCAATCTTTCGTCACCTATTCTTTTTGTTATCCTCATCACCTTACTCTTTCCTATATTCACTTTCAATTTTCTTCTTTTACACACCCTACCAAATTCATCCACCAACCTCTGCAGCTTCTCTTCAGAATCTCCCAAAAGCACAGTGTCATCAGCAAAAAGCAACTGTGACAACTCCACTTTGTATTTGCTTCTTTATCTTTTAGCCCAACACCTCTTGCCAAGACCCTCGCATTCACTTCTCTTACAACCCCATCTATAAATATATTGAACAACCACGGTGACATCACACATCCTTGTCTAAGGCCCACTTTTACTGGGAAATAGTCCCTTCTCTCCTACACACTCTAACCTGAGCCTCACTATCCTCAAAAAAACTCTTCACTGCTTTCAGTAACCTTCCTCCTATTCCATACACCTGCAACATCTGCCACATTGCCCCCTATCTACCCTATCATACGCCTTTTCCAAATCCATAAATGCCACAAAAACATCTTTACCCTTATCCAAATACTGTTCACCTATATGTTTCACTGTAAACACTTGGTCTACACACCCCTACCTTTCCTAAAGCCCCCTTGTTCATCTGCTATCCTGCTTTCTGTTTTACTCTTAATTCTTTCAATAATAACTCTACCATACACTTTACCAGGTACACTCAACAGACTTATTCCCCTATAATTTTTGCACTCTCTTTTGTCCCCTTTGCCTTTATACAAAGGAACAATACACGCTCTCTGCCAATCCCTAGGTACCTTACCCTCTTCCATACATTTATTAAATAATAGCACCAACCACTCCAAAATTATATCCCCACCTGCTTTTAACATTTCTATCTTTATCCCATCAATCCCAGCTGCCTTACCCCCTTTCATTCTACCCACTGCCTCACGAACTTCCCTACACCCACAACTGGCTCTTCCACACTCCTACAAGATGTTATTCCTCCTTGCCCTACACACGAAATCACAGCTTCCCTGTCTTCATCAACATTTAACAAATCCTCAAAATATTCTCTCCATCTTCCCGATACCTCTAACTCTCCATTTAATAACTCCCTCTCCTATTTTTAACTGTCAAATCAATTTGTTCTCTAGGCTTCCTCAACTTATTAATCTCATTCCAAAACTTTTTCTTATTTTCAACAAAATTTGCTGATAACATCTCACCCACTCTCTCATCTGCTCTCTTTTACATTGCTTCACCACTCTTTTAACCTCTCTTTTTCTCTCCATATACTCTTCCTCCTTGCATCACTTCTACTTTGTAAAAACCTCTCATATGCTAACTTTTTCTCCTTACTACTCTCTTTACATCATCATTCCACCAATCGCTCCTCTTCCCTCCCGCACCCACTCGCCTGTAACCACAAACTTCTGCTGAACACTCTAACACTACATTTTTAAATCTACCCCATACATTTTCGACCCCATTGCCTACACTCTCACTAGCCCATCTATCCTCCAATAGTTGTTTATATCTTACCCTAACTGCCTCCTCTTTTAGTTTATAAACCTTCACCTCTCTTTTACTTACTGATTCTATTTTCCTTGTATCCCATCTACCTTTTACTCCCACTGTAGCTATAACTAAAAAGTGATCTGATATATCTTTAGCCCCTCTATAAACATGTACATCCTGAAGTCTACTCAACAGTCTTTTATCTACAATACATAGTCCAACAAACTACTGTCATTACGCCCTACATCATATCTTGTATACTTATTTATCCTCTTTTTCTTAAAATATGTATTACCTATAACTAAACCCTTTCTATACAAAGTTCAATCAAAGGGCTCCCATTATCATTTACACCTGGCACCCCAAACTTACCTACTACACCCTCTCTGCATGTTTCTCCCACTTTAGCATTTAGGTCCCCTACCACAATTACTCTCTCATTTGGTTCAAAAGTTCCTATACATTCGCTAACATCTCCCAAAATCTCTCTCTCTCCTCTACACTCCTCTCTTCTCCAGGTGCATACACGCTTATTATGACCCACTTTTCGCATCCGACCCCTAGTATATATATATACGTTAGTATATATATATATACTAACGTATATATATATGTTTATACCGTTTAAGGGTTAAAGGAATTATACACGCTCTCCGCCAATCCCTAGGTACCTTCCCCTCTTTCGTACATTTATTAAACAAAAATACCAACCACTCCAACACAATATCTCCCCCTGCTTTTAACATTTCTATCATGATCCCATCAGTTACAGCTGCTTTACCCCCTTTCATTCTACATAATGCCGCTGTATAACCCCTGTGGTTTAGCGCTTCTATTTGATTATAATAATAATCTACATAATGCCTCACGCATCTCCCCCACACTCACATCCTGCTCTTCTTCACTCCTAAAAGATATTATACCTCCCTGGCCAGTGCATGAAATTACTGCCTCCCTTTCTTCATTGACATTTAAAAGTTCCTCAAAATATTCCTGCCATCTACCCAATACCTCCAGCTCCCCATCTACTAACTCCCCTACTCTGTTTTTAACTGACAAATACATTCATTCCCTAGGCTTTCTTAACTTGTTTATTTCACTCCAAATTATTTTCTTATTCTCAGAAAAATTTCTTGACAGTGCCTCTCCCCCTCTATCATATGCTCTCCTTTTGCACTTTCTCACCACTCTCTTCACCTTTCTTTTACTCTGCCCTTCTTAAATCACTTCTGCTTTGTAAAAACCTCTCAAAAGCTACCTTCTATTTTATCGCACCCTTTACTGCATCATTCCACCAATCACTCCTCTTTCCTCCTGCACCCACCATCCTATACCTGGAGTATACCTGGAGAGAGTTCCAGGGGTCAACGCCCCTGCGGAGCGGTCTGTGACCAGGCCTCATGTTGGATCAGGGCCTGATCAACCAGGCTATTACTGCTGGCTGCACGCAGTCCAACGTACGAACCACAGCCTGGCTGGTCAGGTACCAACTTTAGGTGCCTGTCAAGTGCCTGCTTGAAGACAGCCAGGGGTTTGTTGGTAATCCCCCTGATGCAGGCTGGGAGGCAGTTGAACAGTCTTGGGCCCCTGACACTTATTGTGTTGTCTCTCAATGTGCTAGTGGCACCACTGCTTTTCATTGGGGGGATGTTACACGCCTGCCGAGTCTTTTGCTTTCGTAGGGAGTGACTCTTGTGTGCAAGTTTGGTACTAATCCCTCGAGAATTTTCCACGTGTATATAATAATGTATCTCTCCCGCCTTCGTTCTAGGGAGTACAGGTTTAGGAACTTTAAGCGTTCCCAGTAATTGAGGTGGTTTATCGCAGTTATACGTGCCGTGAAGATTCTCTGCACATTTTCTTGGTCAACAATTTCACCTGCCTTGAAAGGTGCAGTTAGTATGCAGCAATATTCCAGCCTAGATAGAACAAGTGACCTGAAAAGTGTCAACATGGGTTTGACATCCCTGGTTTTGAAGGTTCTCATTATCCATCTTGTCATTTTTCTAGCAGATGCGATTGCTACGGTGTTATGGTCCTTGAAGGTGAGATCCTCTGACATGATCACTCCCAGGTCTTTGACATTAGTTTTTCGCTCTACTGAGTGGTTGGAATTTGTTTAGTACTCCGATGAGATTTTAATTTCCTCACGTTTTCCATATCTGAGTAATTAAAATTTCTCATCATTGAACTTCATATTGTTTTCTGCAGCCCATTTAAAGCAACAAACTTCTGCCCAACATTCTAATACTGTATTTTTAAAACTATCCCATCCCTCTTCAACCCCCCATTACCCATACTTGCACTAGCCCACCTTTCTGCCAATAGTTGCTTATATCTCACCCTAACTTCCTCTTCTCTTTTTTATAAACTTTCACCTCTCTCTTACTTACTGTTGCCAATTTTCCTTTTGTCCCATCTACCTCTTACTCTAACTGTTGCTACATCTAGATAATAATCCGATATATCAGTTGCTTCTCTATAAACATGTACATCCTTAACCCTTAAACTGTCCACACGTAGATATACGTTCACTCGCGAAAGTGACCGAACGTATATCTACGTTTTATTTTACATTCGTTCAAATTTAGCGCGATAGGCCTGAGTCGCCTAGACATGAGAGAATGGGTCTGTGCCCTCAGTGTGCGCAGTATGAAAAAAATCGGGGACACCAGGGTACCGCATGGTAGCCCCAGTTAGTTTCAGCTCCATCTTGGGTCAACATCATGGCACACCCCCGTGATTCACTCACGCCTCGTCGTATTAACAGTCTACTATTCTCGGAAAGTGATAGAGAACGCGAGCTTAGTGGATTTGACAGTGATATAGCCACTAATAATCAAGGAATTTGTGAAACTATTGATGACAACCCAGATGACCCTCAGCCCATCACCTCTGGGGTGGCCAGTGTGGACAGACCCTCAGCCCAGCATAATCTGGTGTGGCCAGTGTGGCCACAGACCCTCAGCCCAGCACCTCTGGGGTTTCTAGTGTTACTACCCAAAGGCAGCTCCGCAAGAGGAAATTATCATTTTCCATGTGTTATGATAGTGAAGGTGATATAAGTGACGATGATGAAATCAATTTTATGCCCATAGACGATTCGTCGAGTGACAGTGATTATCATTATTCCCCAGTGAAACGTACTTATGGGCGTCATTACCTACGTTCAGGCAGTGTGCCATATGCAGTCAGAGGCAAGGGTCGTGGCAGTTCACGATCCAAAACCCCAGCCACTGATAGTGAAAGTGATAATGAAGGAGAGTATGCTGGGATGGAGGAAGAGGTGGTGGGTGGCATGGTGCCTGGACCTCGTGGTGCGGTGTGTGGACAGACAAAGGACCACGAGGCACCCTCTCAATCATGTGCTGGCCCCACTCCCGTCCCTCCTGCTCCCCCACGTCCCATGCCACAGGTCCACCCTGCACCATCTGATCGTGAATGGAAGTGGACTGAACATACACCATTCGTGCCACATCCTTTCAATTTTCATGGCAGTGGAAGTGGCATCATGCCACACTGTCCCATCACAAATGAGTCTACAGAGTTAGACTATTTTCAACTATACTTTGATGAGCCAATAATGAACCTGATTGTTACTCAGACCAACCTGTACTACCAGTATACAATGGACCATGTAGATGTTACAGAATCCTCACGGCTGCGCAGGTGGAAAAATACAACTGTGGCTGAAATGTATTTATTCCTTGGCACTGTCATGCTTATGCCACACACATATAAGAACAATATAGCAAACTACTGGTCCACAGACCACTTCATTAGCACTCCAGTCTTCCGTGACCTCCTTCCCTACAACAGATTCCTTCTGTTGCTGAGAATGTTGCACTTCTCAGATAGGAATACACCAAACCGAAATGACCTCCTCTACAAAATCCGGGAATTGTTTATGTATCTCAAGCAAAAATTCAGTGCCTACTTTTATCCATTCAAGAACATTGTTGTTGACGAGTCCTTGATTCTGTTCAAGGGACGACTGTCATTCAAACAATATATACCAAGCAAACGAATCGCTTGGTATAAAACTGTTTGTTATGTGTGACTGTGAGACTGGTCTTGTGTTAGATGTCATTATCTACACAGGTAAAAATACACTTGATGATACCAGGCGCATGTTGGGCATTTCTGGTGATGTTCGCAAGATGATGCAGCCATACCTTGGCAAGGGCCATACATTGTTCACAGACAACTGGTACACAAGCCCTATGCTCACTGATTTCCTACGTGTGAACAATAGTGATATATGTGGAACAGTGAGAAGAAATAGAAAACACATGCCAAAGTTCACTGGAGGAAGTGTAGTGCAGGCGTTTCATGCCAATGACATCATGGCACTGTCATGGCATGACAAAAGGGACGTGACATTGCTGTCAACCATCCACAGAAACGAGATGGTACAAACAGACAGAATGAGGAAGCTCAACAATCAACCTGTTGAAAAGCCAGCTGTTGTCATCGACTATACAAACAATATGCGACTAGTCGACAAGTGTGACATGATGATAGGCTTTGTTGACTGTGTGCGTAGGAGTCGCAAGTGGTATATAAAAGTGTTTTTCCACCTTGTGGACATTGCAATGCTCAATGCCTTCAACATGTATGAAATAAAGACTGGGAAGCGACAACGATATGCAGAATTCACCCTAAATGTCATTAAGCAGATAGGGAGAAAGTATGGTACCACACCTATACCTGCCACTCCACAGCGACCTGTCACCCCACAACAGCGACCTGTCACTCCACAACAGCGACCTGTCACTCCACAACCAGAGGGGGAAGTGCCCAACCAAATAATGCCTAACTGTCACTGCCTGATACCATTACCATCTACTCCAAAGAAAAAGTACTCTCAGAAAAAGTGTGTTGTGTGTGCTTACACTACACAGCGACCCCAAGTGCGAAAAGACACACGATTCATGTGTCAGCAATGTGGAGTGGCACTCTGTATGAATCCATGCTTCTTCGAGTATCATACAGTGGTGGACTTCTAGAAACATAAATAGGACCTGTAAATACCTTGTATATATATGTAAACAATAGTAAGTGATTGAACCAGGTGTACAAATTTATTTATCAATGTAAACATGTGTGTTTGTGACAGTATGATTACTAATTAAGTAACAAACATTTATGTCTAAACAAGAATTGGCAATGAAATGAATAGATCTGCATCAAAACATTATTATCATAGCATGAAAACAACAGAAAATGGAAAAAAAATGAAAAAAACAATAAATGTTTCTTGTTTCTGCAAGCGGCAGTGCTCCATGTTGCTGACACCACATCATTTAGCACCAACTTCTGGGCTTATATCTCGGTAAGTACTGGCCCTAAAATGTTTTTTTTTTAGCCTATCCTATTTATAAAAATGTGCTCTTCGTTTTTAGAAAAAAAAAATGTTTTTTTTTTTTCAAAATATTTGGTCACTTTCGCGAGTGAACGTATATCTATGTGTGGACAGTTTAAGGGTTAAGCCTACCCATCAACCTTTTATCCACCAATACATAATATAACAAACTACTTTCATTACATGCTATATCATACTTTTTATACTAATTTATCCTCTTTTTTATAAAATATGTATTACTTATTACAAAACCTCTTTCTACTCATAGCTCAATTAAAGGCTCCCCATTTTCATTTATCCCTGGCACCCCAAATTTACCTACTACTCCCTCCACAACATTTTTACCCACTTTAGCATTGAGATCCCCAACCACAAGTACTCTCTCACTTGGTTCAAAACTCCCCACACACACTTACTCAACATTTCCCAAAATCTCTCTCTCTCCTCTACACTTCTCTCTTCTCCAGGTGCATAAACACTTACTATAACCCAGTTTTCACATTCAACCCTTATTTTACTCCACCACCACTATCACCACCACCAAACCACCAGGGTAAGACATCCCCCACCACTATCACCACCAAAAGGGTAAGACATCCCCCATCATTATCACCACCAAACCACCAGGTAAGACATCCCCCACCACTATTACCACCACCACGGTAAGACACCCCCACCAAATATATACAATTATAATCCTTCTTTTCCTGCCATAACTTATCCTTCAACATTATTGCTACTCCTTTCTTAGCTCTAATTCTGTTAGAAACCCCTGACCTAATCCCATTTATTTCTCCCCACTGAAACTCTCCTACCCCCTTCAGCTTTGTTTCACTTACAGCCAGGACATCCAGCTTCTTTTCATTCATAACATCCACAATCATCTCTTTCTTTTAAGATTATTTTTCTGATTGTTTAAATCACAAAAAAAAAAAAAATTGCGATCAGTACTTACGGAGATATAGAAGCATAAGGTTGGCAAAAAATGAGCCGTGTATGGCAACAGTGGCGATTGCCGCTCACCCGGTAAACTTAGGTTTACTTCCTTTCGTAGGTTTCTTGTTTTTTTCACCATTTCATTTTTTTACGTAACTTATGTGGCCTGTGAGACCAAAGTAAGGTGCAATATACAGTGGACCCCCGGCTAACGAAAAAACTTCATCCCAGAAGCCTGCTCAAGTGCCATTACCGAACGAATTTACTTCCTTAAGAAATAATGTCACGTAGGTTAGTCTATTTCAGACCCCCAAAAATACACTGCCACAAGCACTTACAATATTATACTTACATAATTGTACGATTTCCGGGGTGTTCGTTAACCGGGGGTCCACTGTACTTACATAATTGTATGATTTCCGGGGTGTTCGTTAGCCGGGGTCCACTGTACAGTGGTCCCTCGGTTTTCGTGCATCTCCAAACTCGAACATTTATGTAAGTGTATTTTCGTAAGTGCTGTTGCAAGTGTATTTTTGGGGGTCTGAAATAGACTAACCTACGTGGCATTATTTCTTAAGGAAGTAAATTCGTTCGGTAATGGCACTTGAGCAGCATTCTGGAACGAATTTTCGGCGAAAACCGAGGGACCACTGTATATACATACACTCGTTGTATGCAATGCAATAATCGCATAAACATTAGTATTATTATATTGTTTACAAAACTTGTTTACACCAACCAACAACAACAAAAATTTTATTACTATTGTTCTAAAATATATATACACACATATAATGACTGGACACTTTCCATCAACTGATATTAGCACTTCAACGCTCAAAGTTGTGTGGGTGTGTGTGGACATCTAAATTTGCTGAGTCAGGGTAAGGCAGCTGTCAAAATGACATATTATACCATTACTCACCACCCTCACTGCTGTCAACCTGTCAACACAAATGGGGTAGCATGTCTTCTCCCCTACAACCTTTCTTCCTTTCCTTCATACCTACCTTCCTAGCTTCCTTTCTTCCTTCATTCCTTCCTTCCTTTCCTAATTATTTCCTTCCTTCCTCTCATCTCTTCCTCCCTGCCTTCATTTCTTCCTTCGTTCCTTCCTTCCTTCCTTTCTTTCTTCCTTCCTTTCTTACTTCTTTTGTTCATTCCTTCCTCTCATCCCTTCCTTCTTTTCTCTCATTCTTCCTTTCTTAATTCCTTCCTTCCTTCCTTTCTCTCATCTCTTCTTTCCATCCTTCCTTTCTCTCATCTGTTCTTTCCTTCCTTCCTTCCTCTCATCTGTTCTTTCCTTCCCTCCTTCCTCTCATCTCTTCTTTCCTTCCTTACTTTCTTCCTTCCTTCCTTCTGGTATCCTGGGCATTGCTTTCGGTCACAAACTCCTCAAAACCATGAAATTTATCTTCAGAGACACTTCCATCTGTGTTAGAGCTATCACTGAGGAAGAGAACAGTCTCAGATGCACCAAGGAGTCAGAAAATTCTTACTGCTAGACATGCTGAACAAGGACTACTGAAATGGCATTCCCACAATGCACCACTGGCTGCCCGATTTTTTTTTATACTGCGCACACTGACCACACAGACCCATTCTCTCACATGTGGGCCTACCAGCTTTCTCCTGCTTGATTTGAGGCAGCTAGAATTTATGCATATTAATACATCAGAAACAGTGGCTCATAAGACGTATACTATATACGACCGAAACAGTCAAAGGGTTAATAAAGACAAATGCAAAGTTCTAAATGTTGGACAGGAAAATAACCATGCCACATATAAACTAAATAATGTAGATCTTAATATTACTGATTGCAAAAAGGATTTAGGAGTTCTGGTTAGCAGTAATCTAAAACCAAGACAACAGTGGATAAGTGTTCGCAATAAAGCTAACAGAATCCTGGCCTTCATATCAAGAAGTATAAATAATAGAAGTCCTCAGGTTGTTCTTCAACTCTATATATCTTTGGTTAGGCCTCATTTAGATTATGCTGCACAGTTCTGGTCACTGTATTACAGAATGGATATAAATGCATTGGAAAACGTACAAAGGAGGATGACAAAGTTGATCCCATGTACGTATCAGAAATCTTCCCTATGAGGATAGACTGAGGACCCTGAATCTGCACTCTCTAGAAAGGCATAGAATTAGGGGGGATATGATTGAGGTGTATAAATGATGTCCTGGCCCTAAGCAAACAAAGCTGAAGGGGGTAGGTGAGTTTCAGTGGGGAGAAATAAATAGGATTAAGTCAGGAGTATCTGAGAGAGTTAGAGCTAAGTAAGGGGTAGCAATAATGTTGAAGGATCAGTTATGGAAGGAGAAGAGGGAATATAAATGTGTAAATTCAAGGATTATGTGGATTAAAATAAGGGTCGGATGCGAAAAGTGGGTCATAATAAGCGTGTATGCACCTGGAGAAGAGAGGAGTGTAGAGGAGAGAGAGAGATTTTGGGAGATGTTAAGCGAATGCATGGGAACTTTTGAACCAAGTGAGAGAATAATTGTGGTAGGGGACCTAAAGGGGCCTCCTACAGCGTACGCCGCGCACGAGGAAAAATATTCGAAATTTTTGAAAATTGAGTTAACCATATTGAAAAATAGAGTAACTCTCTGGCTACGCAATGGTACAAGAATCATTGTTCTATGACATTCCTACAAGGAATTATGGTCGTTTATAACACACATGGTGACACCAACAACCGTAGTAGGTCGGCTGACATTTCGTGAATTTTCGTATTTTTTTCCCCGATTTTTTCCCTTAATTTCTTGTAGTATTCTTACTTATATAATAATTGACGATTTGGCATCATAACAGAGTGGGCGGGGATTATCCGAAGACTTCAAGCCAATCAGGAACCTTCTAGAACATTTGATTGCATCAGCAGAAATTCCTGACTCAGGATAGCCGGGTAATATGCTTCATTATAACGCTATTATCAATACTACGGCTTTTATATCTATCACAATTGATCTATTATGACATAATAGACAATATAAATAACAAATAAACATAGTAAATACTCCAGAATGAATAATATGTGGCATAATATGATTGCCGCCTGGGACCGCCTCCAAGTATCATATTACATTCCTGGGTGTGGGTGCTCCTGGGGTGTTACCCTGGGCCCTCTAGGGGACTTGTATTAAAGAAAACGAACAGGGATAACTATGATATACACTCGTAATGCAAGATAAAGCTGAGAAAATGCTATTTTGCTCCGGGAAAAAAAAAATTTTCCTTCCGCGACCTTCCGCATGGATTATCTCAGAAATAAGTTATTCATCTATATATTGGAGTGGAACCATTAATAATCATAGGAATGAAATGAAACTCACAGACAACATAAAAGAAAGGTTGTATTAATTAATTATGATTAGTTTTTTGAGATGTCGTAATTAGTTTTTGATTTATGTGAGGTAAAAAGTCAGATATTTTCCAACATGTAAAAACACACACAAACTTTATTTTTTTTAAGCATGAAGATAGGGATAAATTACAGAAAGGTGATCATTATAATTTCAGATTAGCATTGTTTTATGCGTAGGTGAAGCCAGAACAGCTTCAACAAGTCCCACTACGACTCCAGAATTTTTTATATGTGATGTTTGGTAAAAACTTGATAAATATTTTTTTTCTCAGTTGTTTGTTGGGCGATCTTTTTGAAACTTGATACAAGACAACTACAAAGGTGCTTCTTTATGTATAAAAAAAATGAAAGAAATCAAACGAAAATTAACGAAATAACATATTTATCGACCATGACCCCTAAATGCTAAAGTAGGAGAAACATGTAGAGAGGGTGTGGTAGGTAAGTTTGGGGTGCCAGGTGTAAATGATAATGGGAGCCCTTTGATTGAACTTTGTATAGAAAGGGGTTTAGCTATAGGTAATACATATTTTAAGAAGAAGAGGATAAATAAGTATACAAGATATGATGTAGGGCGTAATGACAGTAGTTTGTTGGACTACGTATTGGTAGATAAAAGACTGTTGAGTAGACTTCAGGATGTATATGTTTATAGAGGGGCCACAGATATATCAGATCACTTTTTAGTTATAGCTACAGTGGGAGTAAAAGGTAGATGGGATACAAGGAAAATAGAAGCAGTAAGTAAGAGAGAGGTGAAGGTTTATAAACTAAAAGAGGAGGCAGTTAGGGTAAGATATAAACAACTATTGGAGGATAGATGGGCTAGTGAGAGTGTAGGCAATGGGGTCGAAGATGTATGGGGTAGATTTAAAAATGTAGTGTTAGAGTGTTCAGCAGAAGTTTGTGGTTACAGGCGAGTGGGTGCGGGAGGGAAGAAGAGCGATTGGTGGAATGGTGATGTAAAGAGAGTAGTAAGGGAGAAAGTTAGCATATGAGAGGTTTTTACAAAGTAGAAGTGATGCATGGAGGGAAGAGTATATGGAGAGAAAAGAGAGGTTAAGAGAGTGGTGAAGCAATGTAAAAAGAGAGCAAATGAGAGAGTGGGTGAGATGTTATCAACAAATTTTCTTGAAAATAAGAAAAAGTTTTGGAGTGAGATTAATAAGTTGAGGAAGCCGAGGGAACAAATGGATTTGACAGTTAAAAAAAGGAGAGGAGAGTTATTAAATGGAGAGTTAGAGGTATCGGGAAAATGGAGGGAATATTTTGAGGAGTTGTTAAATGTTGATGAAGACAGGGAAGCTGTGATTTCGTGTATAGGGCAAGGAGGAATAACATCTTGTAGGAGTGTGGAAGAGCCAGTTGTGAGTGTGAGGGAAGTTCGTGAGGCAGTGGGTAGAATGAAAGGGGGTAAGGCAGCTGGGATTGATGGGATAAAGATAGAAATGTTAAAAGCAGGTGGGGATGTAGTTTTGGAGTGGTTGGTGCTATTATTTAATAAATGTATGGAAGAGGGTAAGGTACCTAGGGATTGGCAGAGAGCGTGTATTGTTCCTTTGTATAAAGGCAAAGGGGACAAAAGGGAGTGCAAAAATTATAAGGGAATAAGTCTGTTGAGTGTACCTGGTAAAGTGTATGGTAGAGTTATTATTGAAAGAATTAAGAGTAAGACAGAAAGCAGGATAGCAGATGAACAAGGGGCTTTAGGAAAGGTAGGGGTGTGTAGACCAAGTGTTTACAGTGAAACATATAGGTGAACAGTATTTGGATAAGGGTAAAGAGGTTTTTGTGGCATTTATGGATTTGGAAAAGGCGTATGATAGGGTGGATAGGGGGGCAATGTGGCAGATGTTGCAGGTGTATGGAATAGGAAGTAGGTTACTGAAAGCAGTGAAGAGTTTTTATGAGGATAGTGAGGCTCAGGTTAGAGTGTGTAGGAGGGAGGGGGACTATTTCCCAGTAAAAGTGGGCCTTAGACAAGGATGTGTGATGTCACCGTCGTTGTTCAATATATTTATAGATGGGGTTGTAAGAGAGGTGTGGGGTTAAAAGACAAAGAATCAAATACAAAGTGGGAGTTGTCACAGTTGCTTTTTGCTGATGACACTGTGCTTTAGGGAGATTCTGAAGAGAAGTTGCAGAGGTTGGTGGATGAATTTGGTAGGGTGTGTAAAAGAAGAAAATTGAAGGTGAATATAGGAAAGAGTAAGGTGATGAGGATAACAAAAAGATTAGGTGACGAAAGATTGGATATCAGATTGGAGGGAGAGAGTATGGAGGAGGTGAATGTATTCAGATATTTGGGAGAGGACATGTCAGCAGATGGGTCTATGAAGGATGAGGTGAATCATAGAATTGATGAGGGGAAAAGGGTGAGTGGAGCACTTCGGAGTCTGTGGAGACAAAGAACTTTGTCCATGGAAGTAAAGAGGGGAATGTATGAGAGTATAGTTATACCAACACTCTTATATGGGTGTGAAGCATGGGTGATGAATGTTGCAACGAGGAGAAGGCTGGAGGCAGTGGAGATGTCATGTCTGAGGTCAATGTGTGGTGTGAATATAATGCAGAGAATTCGGAGTTTGGAAATTAGGAGGAGGTGCGGGATTACCAAAACTATTATCCAGAGAGCTGAGGAGGGGTTGTTGAGGTGGTTCAGACATGTAGAGAGAATGGGACGAGACAGAATGACTTCAAGAGTGTATAAATCTGTAGTGGAGGGAAGGCGGGGTAGGGGTCGGCATAGGAAAGGCTGGAGGGAGGGGGTAAAGGAGGTTTTGTGTGCGAGGGGCTTGGACTTCCAGCAAGCATGTGTGAGCGTATTTGATAGGAGTGAATGGAGACAAATGGTTTTTAATACTTGAAGTGCTTTTGGAGTGTGAGCAAAATAACATTTATGAAGGGATTCAGGGAAACCGGCAGGCCGGACTTGAGTCCTGGAGATGAGAAGTACAGTACAGTGTCTGCACTCTGAAGGAGGGGTGTTAATGTTGCAGTTTAATAACTGTAGTGTAAAGCACCCCTCTGGCAAGACAGTGATGGAGTGAATGATGATGAAAGTTTTTCTTTTTCGGGCCACCCTGCCTTGGTGGGAATCGGCCGATGTGTTAATAAAAAAATGTAAACAGCGTGCTGAAAATATCCAGCTAAGACAGGACTCGCAGCAATGGTTTTAAGTTGGAAAAATTCAGATTCAGGAAGGATATAGGAAAGCACTGGTTTGGTAATAGAGTTGTGGATGAGTGGAACAAACTCCTGAGTACCGTCATAGAAGCTAAGACGTTGTGTAGTTTTAAAATAGGTTACATAAATACATGGGTTGGTGTGAGTTGGACCTGACTACCTTGTGCTACTAGGTCAGATGCCATTCTCCTTCCTTAGTGAATGTGACCTGACCTGACTAGGTCAAGGCATTGGCTTAAGTCGGTGGGAGAATTGGACCTGCCTCGCATGGGCCAGTAGGCCTGCTGCAGTGTTCCTTCTTTCTTATGTTCCAGTGTATCATAAACCAACATATGTATTACAGTCAATGCATCATAAACTAACATATGTATAACTGACATGTATCATAAACCAACATATGTATCACTGCCATGTATCATAAACCAACATATGTATAATTGCCATGTATCATAAACCAACATGTGTGTCACTGCCAGTGTATCATAAACCAACATATGTATCACTGCCAGTGTATTATAAACCAACATATGTATCACTGACATGTATCATAAACCAACATATGTATCACTGCCAGTGTATCATAAACCAACATATGTATCACTGCCATGTATCATAAACCAACATATGTTTCACTGTCAGTATATCATAAACCAACATATGTATCACTGCCAGTGTATCATAAACCAACATATGTATCACTGCCAGTGTATCATAAATCAACATATGTATCACTGCCAGTGTATTATAAACCAACATATGTATCACTGCCAGTGCATCATAACCCAACATATGTATCACTGCCAGTATATCATAAACCAACATGTGTATCACTGCCAGTATATCATAAACCAACATACAGTGGACCCCCGCCTAACGAACAAAATTCATTCCAGAAGCCTGCTCAAGTGCCATTACCAAACGAATTTACTTCCTTAAGAAATAATGTCACGTAAGTTAGTCTATTTCAGAACCCCAAAAATACACTTCCACAAACACTTACAATATTATACTTACATAATTGTACGAATTCCGGGGTGTTTGTTAGGCGGGGTCCACTGTATGTATCACTGCCAGTGAATCATAAACTAACATATGTATCACTGCCAAGTATTATAAACCAACATATGTATTACTGTAACAAACAACTTCAACATCATCCTTGGCCTACCAGATGACCAGCCAGTAACTGATTTCATCAACAATATGAACAACACACTTCTCATACCAACAATAACAAAATCAACCAGGGTTACTGAGACGAGTGCAACCATAATCGACCATATATATATGGATCAAAATCCTAGCCCCCCTTAAATCATGCATAATAACAGACAGCACTACAGACCACTACCCCACCTTCCTCTTAAGAAACATTAGTAAACAACCTCTAGAATACACCAAAGATTCATTTAGACTCCATGACGACGCCTCAATAAATAACTTCACAGCAGAGCTAGAGACCGTTGACTGGGCTATAGAATTCCCCAACGCCAAGGGTATCGATGATTGGACAGACAATTTTCTTAACAAATTACTTAGACTATACAACAAACATTGTCCTATAAAAATGAAACAGATTACGAATAAACGGCTAGATTGCCCATGGCTAACAGCTTACTAAAATCCATTAACAAGTAACATCAATATAGACAATATAGCAATATAGACGGTGCTTCATACATAAAGATTTTATTAAACACTATTCATCAGTTCTCACCAAACTAATAAAAAAAGCCAAACAATTGTACTACTCCAGCAAATTCACTGAAACAAGAGGAGATATAAAAATGAAATGGAAAACAATCTCACAGATTATGGGTACCCACAAACTGAAAAAAACTAGGGATATTGTCCTAACTAAACCAAATGAAACACCACTACAGCCTATTGATACAGTAAACAAAATAAATGACTTCTTCTCAACCATAGGATCAAATCTTGCCAGTAAAATCCCAGATGTAGATGAATGGTTCAGAGAACCGACAAGTTACAAATTTGTAAAATCCCAGATCCCATCCTCCTTCTATCTTGCACCTACTGAGCCCACTGAAGTCACCATGATAATCAAGTCACTTAAAAATAAATCAGGGAATCTGTCTCAAGTCCCACCATTATTATACAAACGAGCCGCCCATGTCCTTTCACATGCTATTTCATTACTTTTTAACAAATCACTAGAAACTAGCACTTTCCCGACACTACTCAAAACAGCTAGGGTTACATAAATACACAAAGGTGGTGACCCCACAGACGTAAACAACTATAGGCCAATATCAAACTTACCATTGCTATCCAAAATCTTCGAGAAACTTGTGCACAAGAGATTATACTCATTTATAACGACGCAAAGCATACTCAACCCCTGCCAATTTGGCTTCAGAAAAAATAAAAGCACTAACGATGCAATCGTAAAAATGATAGACCTGCTTTACACAGCACTCGAAAATAAGGAATATCCATTAGGACTTTTTATTGACCTAAGGAAAGCTTTCGACACAGTAAACCACAGCATCCTACTCCACAAACTTGACCACTATGATATAAGAGATCATGCACTTGCATACTTCAAATCCTACCTTACTAATAGGTATCAGTATGTCACCATTAAAGACACAACCTCCTCGACACGACCACTTGATACTGGAGTACCTCAGGGAAGTGTCCTTGGTCCCCTGATGCACAATTAAACATTAACATCAACAACACTCCTATTGCTAAACATAATGAGGGCAAATTCCTGGGCCTTCACCTCAACAGTAACCTGAAATTCAGCACTCATATCCAACACATAACAAAGGGATTCAGAGAAACTGGCAGGCCGGACTTGAGTCCTGGAGATGGGAAGTACAATGTCTGCACTCTGAAGGAGGGGTGTTAATGTTGCAGTTTTATAACTGTAGTGTAAAGCACCCCTCTGGCAAGACAGTGATGGAGTGAATGATGATGAAAGTTTTTCTTTTTTGGGCCACCCTGCCTTGGTGGGAATCGGCCGATGTGTTAATAAAAAAAATAACAAAGAAAGTGTCCAAAACTGTGGGGATCTCTCTAAGATACGTTACTATGTACCACAATCAGCCCTACTCACACTATACTATTCACTCATCTATCCCTACCTCACCTATGCCATTTGTGCTTGGGGATCAACAGCAGCAAGACACCTAAAACCAATAATAACCCAACAAAAAGCCACAGTAAGAATTATCACGCAATCCAATGCTAGGCAACACCCCCCCCCCACTCTTCAAAGACCTAAACTTACTCACTGTCCAGAACATCCATACTTACTACTCTGGAATCTACATTTATAGAACCATAAATACCAACTTTAACCCTGAACTAAAACTCTTTCTTGACAATTGTGACGAAGACCCATAGACATAATACCAGACACAAACATCTCTTTGACATTCCCCGTGTCCGACTAAATCTATACAAAAATTCAATGTACATAAAAGGGCCTAAAATCTAGAACTCCCTGCCTGAAAACTCTAGAACTGCAGACACAACATTCATTTTCAAAAGCACCGTTAAAAAACATCTTATCTCACTTACACACCCCACCTGTAGCTAACCACATGAAAATTACTTTATCTTGCACATATCCACAACAAAATTACACTTATTGATATCTGTGATTACCCCTTAATTTTCCACATGACTGTAGCCAAGATTCTAATACAACTATTGCTTCATAATTCTTAAGCTAGTCATAAGTTTGCCTTAAGACACTCCAATATAGAAACTGTATCATGCCAACACGTCACCATTTCCATTAATATATAAACTAATTGTTAAATTCTTTAATTTTTGTACTACCTCAATTTTGTAAACCTAGTTAATCACTACAATTACCTAACCTTAATACCAGTATAATCATTGTATAGAGTAAGTTTGCCTGATTTACTCCAATATTGGAGCAAACCAAGTATTAAGTCTGCCCGAAATGTCTAGCGTGCCCAGGCATGCTAGGCATGCTAACGGCCATCTTTGTAATTATAGTCCTTAAAATGTAAAACACACATTGTAATTTTTACAGAGAAATAAATCAATTTGAATTTGAATTTGAACATATGTTACTGCCCAGTGCTAGCATGCCAACATGAGCCATCTTTTTATATATAGTCCTACAAAATGTAAAACACACATTGTAATTTTTACAGAGAAATAAATCAATTTGAATTTGAATTTGAACATATGTATCACTGCCAGTGTATCATAAACCAACATATGTATCACTGCCATGTATCATAAACTAACATATGTATCACTGCCATGTATCATAAACCAACATATGTATCACTGCCATGTATCATAAACTAACTTATGTATCACTGCCAGTGTATCATAAACTAACATATGTATCACTGCCATGTATCATAAACTAACATATGTATCACTGCCATGTATCATAAACTAACATATGTATCACTGCCAGTGTATCATAAACTAACATATGTATCACTGTCAGTGTTATTATGGACATATGTATCACTTACATTTTGCTGCACAATAAGTGTAGTTGGTTGGATCAAAATCCGTGAGGATGATCCAGCTTGATGTATGACAAGTGGTGGTAAACCTGCAGGGGTGGGGGAGAGCCACAAATAAAGGCGGGGGAGAGCCAGTAATAAAGGAGACTCGTCACTGTTTACAAGTGTATGACAAGCGGTGGTAAACCCGCAGGGGTGGGGAAGATCCAGTAAAAATGAGACTCATCAGTGTTTACAAGTGTGGTGTTGTTGTGTTCCAACATTTACACTTAATTATTCCAATATTATTTACAACTTCTATCATCTATTATATACATTACTTATAATCAGCCTCACTCTTCTATACACTATAGATATTTTTCACCTGTTATTTTATGTCTTCAACACTAGTTCAGACAACTTAATTAATAAAATGTTTAATTTTAGAAAGAGTTCCTGAGTAAGTGTTGAGTGGCGACTCCAGCTGTGAATCCGGATTATCTTCAAGAACCCTCTGAATTATTATTATTATTATTATTATTATTATTATTAGTAGTAGTAGTAGTAGTAGTAGTAGTAGTAGTAGATAGTAGTAAGTAGTAGTAGTAGTAGTAGTAGTAGTAGTAGTAGTAGTAGTAGTAGTAGTAGTAGTAGTAGTATTGTCTCGATCCTTCAAGAACCCTCTGGATTATTATTATTATTATTTTTATTATTATTATTATTATTATTATTATTATTATTATTATTATTATTATTATTATTATTATTATTGTTATTAGTATTGTTATTGTTATTGTTGTTGGATGTAATAAGTGAATTCATTAATCATTGAATTAATTAATTAATAATTAAGTGACTGATTGTAGGAAGTAGGTGTAGGGTACACAGATTTAATTAATTGTGTGGTGGATTGTAATTAGCCCAATTAATTGCTAGCACCTTTGTGGATAGAATTTATTCAAGAGTATGGTGTGAGAATCACCTTTATAAAGTGCCTATTTAATTTGTACCCTCAGTGGTTATTAATTCTATAATCATGGCTGGATCTGATGGAGTTGCTGCGGCTGGCAAGCCCATGGATGTTAATAATAATAATAATAATAATAATAATAATAATAACAATAATAATAATAATAATAAAAATAATAATAAAAATAATAATAAACAAGATTCTTTAAGATCAAGACGGTTCTAGAAGGGTCAACACAATAATAATAAAATCATAATAAAAATAATACTACTAATAACAATAATAATAATAATCACAACAACAACAACAACAACAAAAAACAACATAAAAACAACAATAACAACAACAATAATAATAATCCAGAGAGTTCTTGATGGGTCAAGACAATAATAATACCTGCAGTATACCTGGAGACAGTTCCAGGGGTCAACGCCCCTGCGGCCCGGTCTGTGACCAGGCCTCATGTTGGATCAGAGCCTGATCAACCAGGCTGTTACTGCTGGCCGCACACAGTCCAACGTACGAACCACAGCCTGGCTGGTCAGGTACCGACTTTAGGTGCCTGTCCAGTGCCTGCTTGACGACAGCCAGGGGTTTGTTGGTAATCCCCCTGATGTATGCTGGGACCCAGTTGAACAGTCTTGGGCCCCTGACACTTATTGTGTTGTCCCTCAACGTGCTAGTGGCACCCCTGCTTTTCATTGGGGGGATGTTACATCGTCTGCCGAGTCTTTTGCTTTCGTAGGGAGTGACTCTCGTGTGCAAGTTTGGTACTAATCCCTCGAGAATTTTCCTAGTGTATATAATAACATCTCTCCCGCCTGCGTTCTAGGGAGTACAGGTTTAGGAACTTCAAGCATTCCAAGTAATTGAGGTGGTTTATCGCAGTTATGCGTGCCATGAAGGCTCTCTGCACATTTTCAAGGTCAGCAATTTCACCCGCCTTGAAAGGTGCAGTTAGTGTGCAGCAATATTCCAGCCTAGATAGAACAAGCGACCTGAAAAGTGTCAACATGGGATTGGTATCCCTGGTTTTGAAGGTTCTCATTATCCATCCTGTCATTTTTCTAGCAGATGCAATTGCTACGGTGTTATGGTTCTTGAAGGTGAGATCCTCTGACATGATCACTCCCAGGTCTTTGACATTAGTTTATCGCTCTATTGTGTGGTTGGAATTTCTTCACGTTTTCCATATCTGAGTAATTGAAATTTGTCATCATTGAACTTCATATTGTTTTCTGCAGCCCATTTAAAGATTTGGTTTATGTCTACTTGGAGTCTTGCAGTGTCTTCAATAGTGGACACTGTCATACAGATTCGGGTGTCATCTGCAAAGGAAGACACAGCACTGTGGCTTATATTCCTGTCAATGTCCGATATGAGGATGAGGAACAGGATGGGAGCGAGTACTGTGCCTTGTGGAACAGAGCTTATCACCGTAGCCGCTCAGACTTTACTCTGTTGACTACTACTGTTTGTGTTCTACTTGTTAGGAAATTATTGATCCATCTTCCCACTTTTCCTGTTATTCCTTTATCACGCATTTTGTGTGCTATTACACCATGGTCACACTTGTCAAAGGCTTTTGCAAAGTCTGTGTATATAACATCTGCATTTTGTTTGTCTTCTAGAGCATCCAGAACCTTGTAGTGGTCCAGTAGTTGGGACAGACAGGAGCGACCTGCTCTAAACCCATGCTGCCCTGGGTTTTGTAATTGATGGGTATCTAGATGAGTGGCGATCTTGCTTCTTAGAACCCTTTCAAAGATTTTTATGATATGGGACGTTAGCGCTATTGGTCTGTAGTTCTTTGCTATTGCTTTACTGCCCGGCTTATTTACCATGTGGAACTTTTAGCAAAGAAATAAGTTTCCACAGCTCCTCCTGTATGATAGAATGATGATAGATGGACTGACTGATGTCAGTCTCCCTGAGTCTTAAGTCAGTAAAATTCAGTTGAAGTTCTTTTCGTATTATTGTTCTCAAACTGCTAACTGACAAGCCAAGATTGTAATCTACCCCCTCTTTGAAAGCATAAAACTTAGCCAATTTATCAGTTCTATCATGCATCTGAAGACCAATGTGAGATGGAATCCACAGCATGTGCATTCTGGCTCTACTATCAACAATCCTGCCCACTGGTCCTTCCTGAACCGGATGTAATTAGTGAATTCATTAATCATTGAATTAATTACTTAATAATTAAGTGACTGATTGTAGGAAGTAGGTGTAGGGTACACAGATTTAATTAATTGTGTAGTGGATTGTAATTATCCCAATTAATTGCTAGCACCTTTGTGGATAGGATTTATTCAAGAGTATGGTGTGAGAATCACCTTTATAAAGTGTCTATTTAATTTGTACCCTCAGTGGTTATTAATTCTATAACCATGGCTGGAGTTGCTGCGGCTGGCAACCCATGGATGTTAATAATAATAATAATAATAATAATAATAATAGTAATAATAATAATAACAATAATAATAATAATAATAATACAATAATAATAATAACAATAATAACAATAATAACAATAATAATAATAACAATAATAATAATAATAATAATAATAATAAACAATAATAATAATAATAATAATAATAATAACAGTAATAATAATAATAATAATAAACAAGGTTCTTTAAGATCAAGACTAATAATAATTAAGAGGGTTCTTGAAAGGACAAGACAATAATAATAATCATGACTGTTAACTCTATTTTCTTGGCTGCTTACATCTAGTGCAGAATGGTAGCGTAGGTGTAGAGATACGGCCGATGACTAGACTCAGTTTATTAATGGAAAGGTGTAGGTATAAACAGGGGCAGAGCGTGAGGGGACCCGGGAGCCAGCAAGGGGAGAACCTGTTGTTGTGATAAAAACACAGGCCTTATTCCTAGGCTTTATTGAACACAAATTCCATGGTACATGTCTGCAACAGAAGAAAATACATCTAATGACTGCTGCTGCAGGACAGGTGATGTAAGGTGCATATGTCCTCAGAAAAGCTATAGCTACTGGCGACATATTTAAGCTTACCATGTAATCTGCATCACGAATGTATCTGTGTAAGAGAGAGACCACACGCCATGCTGGGCCATCGCCGTACTGTTTGTTGTTATTGTAAGGGGCCCCTGAGGTGGTGCCGTATTGTGTCCTGCAGCGGCTCCCCACAAGAGCGGTATCACTACAATCTCCCCCTTCTAAAATATCAGATATAGTAATCCTCCAAACGGTTAGGTGGGTGACGTGTACGTCCAGACCTTCGTAGCCCTTGAGCCTCTTCACCGGGTTCAGTATTTTCTAGCGGGGTTTGACTATCTGCTGGAGCGGCGTCCTCTATTTCAATAGGGGTAGCCTGAAAAGGCTTCCCTGGAGAAACCGAAGCATCTTTCACAACATCTATTGGTGTATCTTGAGATTCCGCACTAACTTTGGTTTCAACTGGGGCTAAGTGTCTTGTAGATACAGTAGTCTCTTCACCATTTTGGTAGCGAATGTGGGCATAATGCGGATTAGCTTGTAGGAGCTCTACCTCTTCCACTAAAGGATCCGTCTTGTTCATCCTACGGTGACTCTTCAGGAGAATGGGTCCAGGGTGACATAACCAGGTGGGCATGGAGGCTCCCGTAGAGGAACGACGTGAATAGTTGAAGAGTCTCTCATGAGGGTAGCATTAGTAGCTGTGCACAGCAATGATCTAATAGAGTGAAGGGCATCAGGTAAGACAGTCTGCCAGTGTTGAACCGGTAGATTGCGAGATTTCAGTGTCATTGTAACTGACTTCCATATAGTACCATTGAACCGCTCCACTTGACCATTGCCTTGAGGGTTGTAGCTTGTTGTTCTGCTGCAAGCAATCCCTTTGTTAGTCAAAAACTCATGAAGTTCATTACTCATGAACGAGGATCCCCTGTCTGAATGGATATAGGCCGGCATACCAAAAATAGCGAATAACTGGGAAAGACAATTGATGACAGTTGAAGCAGTCATATTTGCACAGGGGAACACAAAAGGAAACCTAGAATATTCATCTACTATGTTAAGGAAATACCTATTCTGGTTTATGCTTGGTAGAGGTCCTTTGAAATCTATATTCAGTCTCTCGAAAGGCTGGGTGGCTTTTATGAGATGAGTTTTCTCTGGCTGGTGAAAGTTTGGCTTGCACTCTGCACATACTCTGCACGATCTGATCACTTGTCGCACCTCTTCCACTGAGTAGGGCATATTCTTAGATTTAACAAAATGATACAGGCGTGTAACTCCTGGGTGACACAAGGCCTTGTGGAGCTCTGAGAGTGATTGCAAATCATGACATGCTGCTCCACAGTGGGACCTAGAGAATGCATCAGGTGAAATGTTTTCTTCACCCGGTCGATACAGAATATCAAAGTTATAACACGATAGTTCCATCCTCCAGCGTAATATCTTGTCATTCTTGATCTTACTTTTGTGCTTCTTGTCAAACATATACATCACGGACCGTTGGTCAGTCCTTACAGTGAAATGTCTGCCTGTTAAATAATGCCTCCAGTGGCGAACTGCTTCTATTATGGCCTGGGCTTCCCCCAGACCCTGAAAGACTTCGACCTCTACGGGAACTTCCAATGCCCCAAGACAAAAAGTCACTCCGAAGAACTCTTGGTCTTTTTGCTTATTACTCACAGTGGATCTACAACTATTCAAGTAAAGTTCGCCCACTGAGTGCTACCACGATATTTCCTGTGACAAAGGAAGCAGAAACTGCTTTCTATACTCTCAAACAGGACATTGAAAGCTCAGTAGTTCAGGCCATTGATGAGTCCCTACCATTCGAGGTGGAAACGGATGCATCTGAAGTTGCCATTGCTGCAGTCCTATCTCAGGCAGGACGTCCCGTAGCTTTCTTTTCAAGAACTTTTCATGGATCAGAGAAGTGCTATGCTGCTGTAGAAAAGGAAGCCCAGGCCATAATAGAAGCAGTTCGCCACTGGAGGCATTATTTGGTTCTATAATACCCTCCTTCAGCAGCCTCTGAGTTTCTTTCTCAATGAACATCCTATCTTCATAAGAATAGCGGCGTGACTTAGCTGATATAGGATGACAATCCGCAGTAAGATTCGCAAACAGCTTTGGTGGGTCTACCCTTAAAGTGCTAAGACCACAGACAACGAGAGGAGGCAGTTCACCTCTATATGTTAAGGTAACACTACCATGACGCTTCTGAAAGTCCTGACCAAGGATCACATCAGAGCACAGTTGTGGCAGAACAGCTAAATGTACATCTTGATAATCCCTGCCATTAACTCTAAGGTTTACCTTACAAAACCCTAACGTCTGAATAGAGAGATGTTGATGCCATGGAAACGGTACCTGATGAGTGATGTACCGTCAAGGAGTGGCGTTTAACTACGTCAAGGTTGATGAAACTCTCTGAGCTGCCACTGTCAATCAGACCATCTACTTCTGTTCCTTTGATGAACACTTTCACAACTGCCTTTGACAGTGAATTTGGAGCAGCCGCAGAAGTCACTGTTGCTAGAGTCGCCTGGTCGGAATGCATAGAAGCACTAGCTCTTGTTGATGTATTAGCACGACATACTTTAGCAAAGTGACCTTTCTTATGGCATTGATGGCACATTGCTTCACGAGCCGGACACTTTGGACGTGGATGTCTTGAAAAACCACAAAGAAACACTTTGTGCCTGCAGCTGCTGTCACTGAAGCAGGTTCCACGGTAACCTCATTAAAAGAGTCTTGGTCGGGATTACAGCACTTACCACTCGAGAGGTGGGTAGTACTGTACACTTCAGAATTCTTCTGAGCTGAATCTAATGATCTTGCCTGGTCAAGGGTAGTGGCTAAGTCCAGAGTTTTATTCTCCAATAAACGCTGCCTTATTATTGGTGATTGCAGGCCACTGATAAAAGCATCCCTGATGGACTCTTCACAATACTGAGAAGCTGTCACCGCTCGGAAGTTACAGTCCTTACCTAATATTTTCAATGCTTGAAAGTATTCCTCTAAGGATTCACCAATCTGCTGGCGGCGAAGTTGCAAGACGATATCGTGCAAAGATTTCATTTGTGGGCTTAATATACTGAGACTTGAGGGCATTGATAGCATCTTCATAGGTATTACACTCAGAAATAACCTCATAGATTTTAGGTGACACAAAGTTGATGAGCAGGCTTAGTTTATCTAGATCTTCCTGAGGAAAGGCTCTCAAGAAGTTTTCAAAAGTCTTAAACCAGTGCTTCCATTCCTGAGCAGCCGTTGATACACTGGGTTTCAGTAAACGCTCCATTTTGCTGTGTAGTCTAGCTCAGAATCGCCGCCAGGTAGCCCAGGATATTTGTGTTCAATAAATTGTTGTGATAAAAACACAGGCCTCATATCTAGGCTTTATTGAACACAAAATCCATGGTACATGTCTGCAACAGAAGAAAATACATCTAATGACTGCTGCTGCAGGACGGTGGATGTAAGGTGCATATGTCCTCAGAAAGCTATAGCTACTGGCGACATATTTAAACACCATGTAAATCTGCATCACGAATGTATTTGTGTAAGAGCCGAGACCACACACCATGCTGGGCCATCGCCGTACTGTTTGTTGTTATTGTTAGGGGCCCCTGAGGTGGTGCCGTATTGTGTCCTGCAGCGGCTCTCCACAAGAGCGGTATCACTACACCCATCATGCAACTGGATCTGGCGAACTGTGCCTCTCTGTCGAGGAGGACGCCTATTGAGTATCTTTGTTTTATCAGTAGAGATTATCAACCCCAGGTCCTGACACGAGGCTAGTACATGGTTAAGGATGTTTTGGGTGTTGGAGAATCCGGTGGTGTGAATCATTATATCATCAGCAAAACTGATCATATAATGATGGGGCTGGCTAGGCATAGCCAATTTAATTTAGCCTAACCCTACTAAATATATTTTTATATACGTTTACAATAATTTAATAATAAACAAACACAATGAAATATATTTTTTCCGTTATGTTCAGAATGATTTTTGCGAAATTATTGCATACACAAATTTTCGCCTGCCTTATATGGCAAGATGAGCGTTGCTACTTAAGCCAAAATCGCAAGTTTTACCTAATCGGCACGACATATATACATATATAGTTGCCTCAAAAACTCTCCCATCCTGAGGGAAGAGAAAATTGGCGTGTTCGTACAGCTGGACTGAGGACAGAGCAAGGCAATGTCGGCACTGGAACTAGAGTCTCTTCTATGTACAAATTGTGGGCAGGGCTGGGGCATCAAGCTTGACTGCACATCCTGGAATGCTGTACCATCCTCACATCTGCAAACAATGACTGACAGCAGCATTTCCTAAGGTGTGACATTTGACACAAAGGGCGGCACTGCCCTGACCTTTATACAGGTTTTACGAGACACAGTGGGTGCACATACTTACAATAACATTATTTCCATGGAATTAGTTATACTTCAGGTACCCTTCTAAAATAATTTTTCATATTTACATCATGATGTCCACCCTGACTCCGTTATTTACTATAATAATAATAATAATAATAATACATAATAATAATAATAATAATAATAATAATAATATTTTTATTTCAATGCATGTTACAAGTGTACATTGTTATTGGTAGTTACAATTATAAAACTGTAATGCAAGGAGAGCCACTGGCATGCCATGGCATTAGGGGCAGCTTATTCTAAAGACTTATTCACTAAAGACTTAATGCTAGAGAAATTGATTGAGTTTATTCAAGTTCTGTATTATTTAAAATTTCAATCTGATTATACATACAATAAAAAGACAATACAAGAGAAATTGGTTGAGTTTAGTCTAGTTGTATATTTTAATTCAAGTTACAGTATGTTGATGCTATTCTAGTATAATAACAATACTAGAAAATTTATTGAGTTTCTTCTAGTTATATATTTTATTTCTATTTAACAAAATGATGATACTATAATATTTAAATGAACAATATGATGATATGATATTGAACAAGTGTTAAGGATGATGACATATAAATTGAGATTATCTTAAGTAAAATAACATTGGGTTTGAAAGTTTGTTACAGTATGAGTATTTAGTATAGTGTGAGTAGGTGATTTTTGAGAAGAGTCTTGAATTGATTTTCAGACAAGGTTAACTTAATATTTACTGGTAATGAATTCCAGATTCTGGGGCCCTTTATGTGCATAGAATTTTTACATTGGTTAGTATGGACTCGGGTATGTCAAATAGTGATCTGTGTCTTGTGTCATGGTCGTGGGACCTATTAAAGTTGTTGAGGAGAATTTTGAGCGGAGGGTTGATATTAGCATGTAGAGTTTTATGTATGTAGATGGCACATGAATAGGTGTGAATATTTTTACGGTGAGTAGTTTTAATGTTCTGAATATAGGTGGAGTATGTTGTCTAGAGTGGGAATTTGTTATCATCCTGACTGCAGCCTTTTGCTGGGTTATGAGTGGTCTAAGGTGATTTAATGTTGTTGAGCCCCATGCACTGATTCCATAGGTGAGATAAGGGTAGATAAGAGAATGATATAGTGCAATGAGAGCTGGTTGGGGCACATGATAGCGTATCTTAGATAATATACCTACTGTCTTTGAGATTTTCTTGGAAATTTGTTGTATATGAGTTTGGAATTTAAGACTACTGTCAAGGTGGATTCCTAAGAATTTTCCCTCTTTGAGTCTTGTAATGCGTGCGCATTAATACCCATTTCTGCAAACAAACAATTAGCGTAGCTTGCGTAGAAGTCAGACAAGTCAGTAGGTATGTCAATGTCACAGAAATGTACTGCTGTCCTGGGTCTCAGGTCATAAGTATGGAGCCTTACAGGACTGTCATCTGTCGTAGTGGTAGCGGGTGAAGAAGTAGACGTGTTGTCGCTTGTATGAGTCTGATAATAATAATAATAATAATAATAATAATAATAATAATAATAGATGGGTGGCGATCTTGCTTCTTAGAACCCTTTCAAAGATTTTTATGATATGGGACGTTAGCGCAATTGGTCTGTAGTTCTTTGCTATTGCTTTACTGCCCCCTTTGTGGAGCGGGGCTATGTCTGTTGTTTTTAGTAGCTGCGGGACGATCCCAGTGTCCATGCTCCCTCTCCATAGGATGTTAAAAGCATGTGATAGGGGCTTCTTTGCAGTTCTTGATGAACACGGAGTTCCATGAGTCTGGGCCTGGAGCGGGAGTGCATGGGCATGTCATTTATTGCCTTTTCGAAGTCATTTGGCGTCGTGATGTCAGAAAGGCATGCGTCTGTCAAGTTCTGTGGCACTCTCATAAAAAAATCATTTAGGTTTTCGATTTTCAGTCTGGTTAGTGGCTCGCTAAAGACTGAGTCATACTGGGATTTAAGTAACTCACTCATTTCCTTGCTGTCATCTGTGTAGGACCCATCCGGTTTAAGTAGGGCCCAATACTGGTTGTTGTTCTCGACTTTGATTTTGCATAGGAAAAGAAATACTTAGGGTTTCTTTCAATTTCATTTATGGCTCTTAGTTCTTCCCGTGTCTCTTGATTCCTATAAGATTCCTTTAGTTTTAATTCGATGTTTGCTATTTTCTGACTAGTGCTCCCTACGTATTTCAGAGATATTGGCCTCCTGTAGCCGCTCCGTTATTCTGTGCCTTCGCCTGTATAGGGAGCGCCTCTCTCTTTCTAGTTTGCATCTTCTCCTCCTTTTCCTTAAGGGAATTTGCCTTGAGCAAACCTCAAGTACCACAGAGTTAATTTGTTCTAGACATAGGTTGGGATCCGTGATGCTTAGGCAATCTTCCCAGTTTATATCATTTAGGACTTGGTTTACTTGGTCCCACCTTATGTTTTTGTTATTGAAGTTGAATTTGGAGAAAGCTCCCTCACGGCTGATCACATTTTGTTGATCTGGGGCTCCCCGCATGCATGTCTGGACCTCTTTTATGTTGTGATCTACTAGAGAAATTGATCGAGTTTGTTATAGTTAAGCATTAGTTTTTATTTATAGCAGATAATAAATTTACTCAAATTACAATCTGAGGATATTACTTTATGACAAGGTGAAAGTATTTTGTAGGTTGGTTATAACAATAGTAAATATTGAAATTATATTATGGGAAAATAACACTTGATTGTTGTTGAAAGTAGTTTACAGTATGAGAATGCTTCAAGTTGGTGTGGGGGGCAGGTATTTATACTATAATGTAGTATTCATTAATGTATGAACTTTGGGATTCTAGTTTTGAAGTTTTAAGATTTAGGTAATCGGGAGATTTTTTGGTTGAATTGGGTATATAGTATTTAGTTTAGGGTGAGTAGGTGGTTTTTGAGAAGTCTTAAATTGATGTTCAGACAAGGTTATTTTAGTATTTACTGGTAATGAATTCCAGATTTTGGGGCCCTTTATGTGCATATAATTTTTACACAGGGTGATATGGACTCAAGGTATATCAAAAAGTGATCTGTGTCTTGTGTTATGGTCATGGGTCCTGTTAAGGTTGGTGAGGAGAAGTTTGAGTGGAGGGTTTATTTTTGAATGTAGAGTTCTATGTAAGTAGTAGGCACAAGAATAAGTGTGAATGTTCTTTACGGTGAGTAGTTTTAGACTTTTGAATATTGGTGGAGTATGCTGTCTAGAGTGGGAATTTGTTATCATTCTGACTGCAGCCTTTTGCTGGGTTATGAATGGTCTAAGGTGATTTAATGTTCTTGTCCCCATGCATAAATTACATAGGTGAGATAAGGGTAGATGAGTGAATGATACAGTGCAAGGAGAGCTAATTAAGTCACATAGTAACGTATCTTTGATAGTATGCCTACTGACTTTTGTTCCAGTCACGGTATTGTGCCTTTTTTGTTATTTACTGACTTTGAGATTTTCTTGGAAATTTGTTGTGTGTGTGTTTGGAATTTGAGGCTACTGTATTTACCTGGAGTTTACCTGGAGAGAATTCCAGGGGTCAACGCCCCTGCAGCCCGGTCTGTGACCAGGCCTCATGTTGGACCAGAGCCTGATCAACCAGGCTGTTACTGCTGGCCGCACGCAGTCCAACGTACGAACCACAGCCTGGCTGGTCAGGTACCGACTTTAGGTGCCTGTCCAGTGCCTGCTTGAAGACAGCCAGGGGTTTGTTGGTAAACCCCCTGATGTATGCTGGGAGGCAGTTGAACAATCTTGGGCCCCTGACACTTATTGTGTTGTCCCTCAACGTACTAGTGGCACCCCTGCTTTTCATTGGGGGGATGTTACATCGCCTGCCGAGTCTTGCTTTCATGGGGAGTGATTCTCGTGTGCAAGTTTGGTACTAATCCCTCGAGAATTTTCCATGTGTATATAATAATGTATCTCTCCCGCCTACGTTCTAGGGAGTAAAGGTTTAGAAACTTCAAGCGTTCCCAATAATTGAGGTGGTTTATCGCAGTTATGCGTGCCGTGAAGGTTCTCTGCACATTTTCAAGGTCAGTAATTTCACCCGCCTTGAAAGGTACAGTTAGTGTGCAGCAATATTCCAGCCTAGATAGAACAAGCGATCTGTAAAGTGTCAACATGGGCTTGGCATCCCTGGTTTTGAAGGTTCTCATTATCCATCATGTCATTTTTCTAGCAGATGTGGTTGCTACGGTGTTATGGTCCTTGAAGGTGAGATCCTGACATGATCACTCCCAGGTCTTTGACATTAGTTTTTCGCTCTATTGTGTGGTTGGAATTAGTTTTGTACTCCGATGAGATTTTAATTTCCTCACGTTTTCCGTATCTGAGTAATTTAAATTTCTCATCATTGAACTTCATATTGTTTTCTGCAGCCCATTTAAAGATTTGGTTTATGTCTGCTTGGAGTCTTGCAGTGTCTTCAACGGTGGACACTGTCATACAGATTCGGGTGTCATCTGCAAAGGAAGACACGGCACTGTGGCTTATATCCCTGTCTATGACCGATATGAGGATGAGGAACAGGATGGGAGCGAGTACTGTGCCTTGTGGAACAGAGCTTTTCACAGTAGCTGCCTCAGACTTTACTCTGTTGACTACTACTCTTTGTGTTCTACTTGTTAGGAAATTATAGATCCATCACCCAACTTTTCCTGTTATTCCTTTATCACGCATTTTGTGTGTTATTACACCATGGTCACACTTGTCAAAGGCTTCTGCAAAGTCTGTGTATATAACATCTGCATTCGACCTGCTCTAACCCATGCTGCCCTGGGTTGTGCAATTGATGGGTATCAAGACGAGTGGCGATCTTGCTTCTTAGAACCCTTTCAAAAAAATTTATGATATGGGACGTTAGCTATTGGTCTGTAGTCCTTTGCTATTGTTTTACTGCCCCCTTTGTGGAGTGGGGCTATGTCTGTAGTTTTTAGTAATTGCGGGATGACCCCAGTGTCCATGCTCCCTCTCCATAGGATGTTAAAAGCACGTGATAGGGGCTTCTTGCAGTTCTTGATGAACACGGAGTTCCATGAGTCTGGGCCTGGAGCGGAGTGCATGGGCATGTCATTTATTGCCTTTTCGAAGTCATTTGGCGTCAGGGTGATGTCAGATAGGCATGCGTCTGTCAAGTTCTGTGGCACTCTCATAAAAAATCATTTAGATCTTCGATTTTCAGTCTGGTTAGCGGCTCGCTAAAAACTCAGTCATACTGGGACTTATGTAACTCACTCATTTCGTTGCTGTCATCTGTGTAGAACCCATCCCGTTTAAGTAGGGGCCCAATACTGGTTGTTGTTCTCGACTTTGATTTTGCATAAGAAAAGAAATACTTTGGGTTTCTTTAAATTTCATTTATGGGTCTTACACAGATGACAGCAAGGAAATAAGTGAGTTACTAAAGTTCCAGTATGACTCAGTTTTTAGTGAGCCGCTAACCAGACTAAAAGTTGAAGACCTAAATAATTTTTTTATGAGAGTGCCACAGAACCTGGTAGACGCAAGCCTGTCTGACATTACCCTGACGCCACATGACTTTGAAAAGGCGATAAATGACATGCCCATGCACTCCGCTCCAGGCCCCGACTCATGGAAATCCGTGTTCATCAAGAACTGCAAGAAGCCCCTATCACGTGCTTTTAACATCCTATGGAGAGGGAGCATGGACACTGGGGTCGTCCCGCAGCTACTAAAAACAACAGACATAGCCCCACTCCACAAAGGCGGCAGTAAAGCAATGGCAAAGAACTACAGACCAATTGCACTAACGTCCCATATCAAAAAATCTTTGAAAGGGTTCTAAGAAGCAAGATCGCCACTCATCTAGATAACCATCAATTACACAACCCAGGGCAGCATGGGTTTAGAGCAGGTCGCTCCTGTCTGTCCCAAATACTGGACCACTATGACAAGGTCCTGGATGCTCTAGAGGACAAACAGAATGCAGATGTTATATACACAGACTTTGCAAAAGCCTTTGACAAGTGTGACCATGGTGTGATAGCACACAAAATGCGTGATAAAGGAATAACAGGAAAAGTTGGTAGATGGATCTGTAATTTCCTAACAAGTAGAACACAAAGAGTAGTAGTCAACAGAGTAAAGTCTGAGGCAGCTAATGTGAAAAGCTCTGTTCCACAAGGCACAGTACTCGCTCCCATCCTGTTCCTCATCCTCATATCGGACATAGACAGGGATATAAGACACAGTGCCGTGTCTTCCTTTGCAGATGACACCCGAATCTGTATGACAGTGTCCACCGTTGAAGACACTGCAAGACTCCAAGCAGACATCAACCAAATCTTTAAATGGGCTGCAGAAAACAATATGAAGTTCAATGATGAGAAATTTAAATTACTCAGATACGGAAAACGCGAGGAAATTAAACTCTCATCGGAGTACAAAACTAATTCCAACCACTAAATAGAGCGAAAAACTAATGTCAAAGACCTGGGAGTGATCATGTCAGAGGATCTCACCTTCAAGGACCATAACACCGTAGCAATCGCATCTGCTAGAAAAATGACAGGATGGATAATGAGAACCTTCAAAACAAGGGATGCAAAGCCCATGTTGACACTTTACAAATCGCTTGTTCTATCTAGGCTGGAATATTGCTGCACACTAACTGCACCTTTCAAGGCAGGTGAAATTGCTGACCTTGAAAATGTGCAGAGAACCTTCACGGCACCCATAACTGCGATAAACCACCTCAATTACTGGGAACGCTTGAAGTTCCTAAACCTGTACTCCCTAGAACGCAGGCGAGAGAGATTCATTGTTATATACACGTGGAAAATTCTCGAGGGATTAGTACCAAACTTACACACGAAAATCACTCCTACGAAAGCAAAAGACTCGGCAGGCGATGTAACATCCCCCCAATGAAAAGCAAGGGTGCCACTAGCACGTTGAGGGACAACACAATAAGTGTCAGGGGCCCAAGATTGTTCAACTGCCTCCCAGCATACATAAGGGGGATTATCAACAAACCCCTGGCTGTCTTCAAGCAGGCACTGGACAGGCACCTAAAGTCGGTACCTGACCAGCCAGGCTGTGGTTCGTACGTTGGACTGCGTGCGGCCAGCAGTAACAGCCTGGTTGATCAGGCTCTGGACCAACATGATGCCTGATCACAGACCGGGCCGCGGGGGCGTTGACCCCTGAATTCTCTCCAGGTAGACGATGTAACATCCACCCAATGAAAAGCAGGGGTGCAACTAGCACGTTGAAAGACAACACAATAAGTGTCAGGGGCCCAAGACTGCTCAACTGCCTCCCAGCATACATCAGGGGGATTACCAACAAACCCCTGGCTGTCTTCAAGCAGGCATTGGACAGGCACCTAAAGTCAGTACCTGACCAGCCAGGCTGTCGTTTGTACGTTGGACTGCGTGCGGCCAGCAGGAACAGCCTGGTTGATCAGGCTCTGATCCAACATGAGGCCTGATCACAGACCGGGCCGCAGGGGCGTTGACCCCTGGAACTCTCTCCAGGTCTACTCCAGGTTAACTGGGTGAGAGTGTTGACGGGGTGAGAGTGTTGACTGGGTGAGAGTGTTGACCAGTTGAGAGTGTTGACTGGGTGAGAGTGTGACTGGGTGAGAGTGATGACTGGGTGAGTGTTGACTGTGTGAGAGTGTTGACTGTGTGAGAGTGTTGACTGTGTGAGAGTGTTGACTGTGTGAGAGTGTTGACTGTGTGAGAGTGTTGACTGTGTGAGAGTGTTGACTGTGTGAGAGTGTTGACTGTGTGAGAGTGTTGACTGTGTGAGAGTGTTGACTGTGTGAGAGTGTTGACTGGGTGAGTGTTGACTGGGTGAGAGTGTTGACTGTGTGAGTGTTGACTGTGTGAGAGTGTTGACTGTGTGAGAGTGTTGACTGGGTGAGTGTTGACCGGGTGAGAGTGTTGACTGTGTGAGAGTGTTGACTGTGTGAGTGTTGACTGTGTGAGAGTGTTGACTGTGTGAGAGTGTTGACTGTGTGAGAGTGTTGACTGTGTGAGAGTGTTGACTGTGTGAGAGTGTTGACTGGGTGAGTGTTGACCGGGTGTGAGTGTTGACTGGTGAGTGTTGCGGGAGAGTGTTGACTGTGTGAGTGTTGACTGTGTGAGATGTTGACTGTGTGAGAGTGTTGACTGGGGTGAGTGTTGACTGGGTGAGAGTGTTGACTGTGTGAGAGTGTTGACTGGTGAGTGTTGACTGGTGAGAGTGTTGACTGTGTGAGAGTGTTGACTGTGAGTGTTGACGTGTGAGTGTGACTGTGTGAGAGTGTTGACTGTGTGAGAGTGTTGACTGGGTGAGTGTTGACCGGGTGTGAGTGTTGCCTGGGTGAGTGTTGCCTGGATGAGTGTTGCCTGAGTGAGAGTGTTGCCTGGGTGAGTATTGCCTGGGTGAGAGTGTTGCCTGGGTGAGAGTGTTGCCTGGGTGAGTGTTGCCTGGGTGAGAGTGTTGACTGTGTGAGAGTGTTGACTGGGTGAGTGTGTGCCTGGGTGAGTGTGCCTGATGAGTGTTGCCTGGTGAGAGTGTTGCTGTGGTGAGTGTTGCCTGGGTGAGAGTGTTGCCTGGGTGAGAGTGTTGCTGGTGAGTGTTGACTGGGTGAGAGTTGACGGTGAGTGTTGCTGGAGTGTTGCCTGGTGAGTGTTGCCTGGGTGAGAGTGTTGCCTGGGTGAGATGTTGCCTGGGTGAGAGTGTTGCCTGGGTGAGAGTGTTGCCTGGGTGAGTGTTGCCTGGGTGAGAGTGTTGCCTGGGTGAGAGTGTTGCCTGGGAGAGTGTTGCCTGGGTGAGGTGTTGCCTGGGTGAGTGTTGCCCTGGGTGAGTGTTGCCTGGGTGAGAGTGTTGCCTGGGTGAGAGTGTTGCCTGGGTGAGAGTGTTGCCTGGGTGAGTGTTGCCTGGGTGAGGGGGGAGAGTGTTGCCTGGGTGAGTGTTGCCTGGGTGAGAGTGTTGCCTGGGTGAGAGTGTTGCCTGGGTGAAGTGTTGCCTGGGTGAGTGTTGCCTGGGTGAGAGTGTTGCCTGGGTGAGAGTGTTGCCTGGGTGAGAGTGTTGCCTGGGTGAGAGTGTTGCCTGGGTGAGTGTTGCCTGGGTGAGTGTTGCCTGGGTGAGAGTGTTGCCTGGGTGAGAGTGTTGCCTGGGTGAGAGTGTTGCCTGGGTGAGAGTGTTGCCTGGGTGAGAGTGTTGCCTGGGTGAGAGTGTTGCCTGGGTGAGAGTGTTGCCTGGGTGAGAGTGTTGCCTGGGTGAGTGTTGCCTGGGTGAGTGTTGCCTGGGAGAGTGTTGCCTGGGTGAGAGTGTTGCCTGGGTGAGGTGTTGATGCCTGGGTGAGAGTGTTGCCTGGGTGAGAGTGTTGCCTGGGTGGGGTGTTGCCTGGGTGAAGTGTTGCCTGGGTGAGAGTGTTGCCTGGGTGAGTGTTGCCTGGGTGAGTGTTGCCTGGGTGAGTGTTGCCTGGGTGAGTGTGCCTGGGTGAGAGTGTTGCCTGGGTGAGAGTGTTGCCTGGGTGAGAGTGTTGCCTGGGTGAGAGTGTTGCCTGGGTGAGAGTGTTGCCTGGGTGAGAGTGTTGCCTGGGTGGGTGAGTCAGTACAGCAGCAGACGGACTCAGGGACGAACTCAGTTGCTCTCAATAATAATGTCTCTCTTGGCCACCACCAGGCGTCTCCCTGGACAACTGCTCGCCCGAGCTCTAGCTCTGGGCCCGAGGTCCATTACAACCACTCACAAGTAAGCCAAAGCTCCAGCTCTGGGTCCCTGATCTACCACTTCACAATCCCCGACACTAACTATGCTCTCCACAAGTCATATTAACTTTAAATCACATAAATCACCATAAAATTCACCTTAATCCCCCCAAAAAATAGTTATTAAAAATAATAATAATAATAATATTGGTGTAAATAAGGCATCCTGCCCTAAAATAATGATTATAATTACTGGTCATTATATATAGTATATGAGTAACAATTCTAGATTTTCCTCTTCATATTTGTTATAACTCTTAATTATATATATATAATAAGCCAGTGGGTTGGCTATAGTGGCTTATTTAAGGTCATAATATAATTATAAAAGTTATATAATAGTTTTAGGGGGGGGGGTTAGTGCCGGTGATGTAGGTCTCTTGATCCTAGGAAGTGGACTCCTTCTCCCCTTCCTTGGATCAGAAGTCAGTGCGTCATATTTCCCAAGGTGCTGTGTGGACCCATACTGGTGTAGTGCTCTCCCTAGATTCAACTATAATGAAAGTTTTCCTGGCGAGTTGTGTCGCTACCCGTTTAGTCTCCATCTTGTAGAAAACTTTATAATTATTTCTGGATTTAGTTTATTCATACAGTATATACTACATGATTTAGTGTATGTATTAAGTTGTATTTCAACTTTATTTACTACAAGTACATGTACAAGGTATACATGTCTAGTTGACATCAGTGACATACTACTATATAGAAAGCCGCTTGTTATGCTGAGCATTTCCCCCAAATTAGGTCAGTTTTGTCCCAGGATGCGACCCACACCAGTCCACTAACACCCAGGTACCCATTTTACTGATGGGTGAACATTGACAACCGGTGTAAAGAAACATGTCCAGTGTTTCCAACCTCACTGGGAATCGAACCCTGACGCTCACCGTGTGAAGCGAGAGCTTCGCTACCAGGCGATGGTACACCATTAGGGCATTAGGGATAGGGATATATATATACAGTATCTCAGTTTATATGCACTTAGTTTATTTTTTTCTTTAATCACTATATACCCATATATTTTTACACAGTTGAATATTAAGTAAGCTTTATTTAGGCACAGGTACACATAAGTACAGTTATCATACATAGTGTAAATTACCTAGTGTAACTCAGAAAAGTCAGACACAGTGACTTATTTCTATAGGGTAGGAGCGATTATCCTACCTCAACTCACGTCAAAGTTTGGCCCATCTAAGGTATACTAATGCACTCTGGGATGCGACCCACAACAGTCGACTAACACCCAGGTACCTATTGCTAGATGAACAGGGGCAACAGGTTTAATGAAATATGCCCCATATTTCCACCTGTGCTGGTAATTGAACCATGGACCTTAAGTGTATGTGAACTGTGGGCACTACCAACTGAGCCATGAAACATGCAGCCTTAATAACAATCATTTGCTGACATGCTTTAAAAACAATTAGCCTACCTGTGTACGTCTCTCATTATATATAGGCAGAGTTTCCTTTAGAAGTTAAAATATTCTTGACTGGTGGTGAATTGGTCACATGCAGTTATATTGACCCCTCATGTAGTTAAGATTTGTTTGGATTTTTAACCCGGAGGGTCATCTAACCAAGATAACCCAAGAAAGTCGGGTCGTCCTCGAGGACTGTCCGTCATATTTCCATTGTGGTCCTTCTGTCTCGTCCCCTCAGGATGACCTCAGGATACTAATACTATATTATTATTATTATTATTATTATTATTATTAATTATTATGGCAAATTATTATTATTACTGTTATTTTTATGATTATGAATATTATTATATCAGAGCAAATGGCAGATATCAGAGTAACATCATATTCTAGCTTTAGACAGTACACACCACCTCTGTTCAAAGCTTTAATTATATTAAGCATACAAGCTATTCATGCATTCTAACATTTACATTACATCTTCAAAACAATAAACCCAACTGTACTACCAACATAGAATACAAATACAGCTTTAAAGCAAGGATTAAAAATTCTTCTAGGGAGTTGCAGCAGAACCCATGGGCATCATACAAGTAATAAGTTTCTGATAAAAAGACACTAGCAGAATGGAAATCTTTATTGAGGCATTACGAGTCTATAAAGAGTACATGGTAAGCACAGGTTTATGTATAGTAGTTGGGAGAGCATGTGATGAAGAGTCAAGAGGGAAGTGTGTGCTGTAAAGTGTGAGAGTCTGGGGTCCAGCCAATTGGGTGATGGTGTGTCTGATGAATAAGAGGCATTTTACTTCTGTTCCTTACATTCCTTACATGAGAGAATGGTTATACCATCGCTCTTATATGGAATCTGCACATGGGGCTCTACATCAATAACTCATCTCAGACCACTAATAACACAACAAAAAGCAGCAGTTAGAATGATAACAAATTCACACTCCAGACAACATACTCCACCAATATTCAAAAACCTAAACTTACTCACCATACAAGACATCCATACTTTTTACTGTGCCTATTACATACATAGAACACTCTATGCAAATATTAACCCACCACTCAAACTTCTCCTTACCAATTTTAACAGGACACATGACCATAACACTAGACACAGATCACTCCTCGATGTTCCCCGTGTCCATCTAACACTGTAAAAACTCAATGCATATAAAAGGCACGAAAATTTGGAATTCATTACCTGTCATTGCCACAGAAACCCTGTCTTTACCCCAATTCAAAACGATGCTAAAAAACCACCTTCTCACCCAAACCTAAATGCTCAATATCAAACATTCCCAACAAAGTAGAATAATCACTTACTGTAAAAACCTGACTAATCACTTAAATGTAAAAACCTGTTATGAATAATACATACTAAGCTAACTATTTCCATAACATTTACATTATAATGACCACGTAAACTGTAACTGCAATGCAATTAATTGTTTTAAATTGTTATCTCACTCAATTATTGCATTTACAATTAATGATATGTTTAAATTGTTAGTCTCACTCAATTAGTTGCATTGCTAAACAATTGATATGTTCTAACTTATAATCAAACTTTATAACTTAGATAAATTATACTATTTTATAAATTACCAACCATAACTTTTACCATGTAGTGTATAATTAAGTAGCCCTAAGAATACAATGCAAAAGCATATTAGGGTTTTTGGCATGTACATCTCATCAATAACTATGTATCTTCTACAACCATGTATATTGTACCATGTCTAATAAACTGCCCCTAATGCCATGGATGCCAGTGGCTCTCATTGCATTCAGTTTTATATTGTAACTACCAATAACAGTGTACACTTGTAAATGCATCGAAATAAAAATATTATATTATATTATTATTATTATTATTATTATTATAAGGAAAATGGAGGGTTGGCCTAGTAAGGTTAGAGTCAGGCAGGTTAGACCTGTAGGCTTTTGTGCTTATTTTTTATTTATAATGGAGGGAGCGGTAAAGGTTTTATGTCAGGCTTGACTTCAGCAGCGTATGAGCATGTTAGAAGAGTAGTGAGACAAATAGTTTTAAGATCTGAGGCTGTTGGAGTGTGAGCAAGGTAACATTTATGAAGGGATTCGGGAAACCCAGTCTGACCTGAGTCCTGAGGTGGAAGTAAGTGCCTGCACTCTGAAGGAGGGGTGTTGATAAGTTGCAGTTTTATAACTGTAGTGTGGCCATGCCTCTGGCAAGACAGTGATGGAGTGAATGATAATGAAAGTGTTTTCTTATTTTTCAAGTCACCTTGCTTTGGTGGGAAATGGCCAATGTGTCCCATCAAAAAAAATTGTGACCTTTTCGACGTCATATAACACATGAGATGACAGGCTATATTTGTCATAACTCACCTACAATCACTACCTTTACTTTCTTGTGTGTGTCTTATTAGTTCTTAATCAAGTAATATGACCTCAGCCTAGGAGGCCTGGCCTTAAGATTGGACCTTAGGGAAGATAATTCTCTGAACTATTAACAGATAACAAGAAGTAAAACACAGTATTCAGGGTCAGTACTTAAGATACAAATTTTTACTTATACAGTTCCATTATGTGGGATCACTTACTTATTTGTATGTATACCAATGGCATATGATTTTTTAATTGATAAATTAACCAAATTACACATTATTTATTGTCTGGCAAAGTTGGTATATCCTGTCATAAATTTTTTATTTTCCCTTAGGCGTGATGGGGAAGTATCGTCAGATCATGATGAGGAGGCCATTCACTATCGACCTTCAACTGCCCAGGCACCAAAGATGACAGATATTGGTACTAGATCCATTTTTAACGAAGATCACGACATCTTCAGGACATCTATACGGAAATTTCACTGAAGAGGTTTTACCTCACCATACCCAGTGAGTCAAATTAAATGTATCTCTGTTGAAAGAATTACCATATATACAATAATCAAATGAAAATCATGGGAAATGTATTGCTATAGATTGCAAGTAATTCAGTAAATCATAAATATATATTAACATTGTTATCAGTACCTCACTTAAAGCCCTTTATTATCTTAGCATTGATAGTATACCTTGTCAACAAACTAATGAATTCCACACTTGTGCAGCTCCTAAATATTTTTATTTTGAAGATGTCCCACCAACCAGTAGATTTTTTCAATTCAGTACAGAGCTTATTATGTGGAGACAGAAGATGAGGTAATCAGGCTCTTTGCCTTGATGAATCAGATTCATCAAGACTAAGGTGTTGTACATGTGTCTAATTCATCAGTCTCCATTATGTCTTCCATTTCAGATTCAACATTCTCATTCAATACTCATATTATGCTGAAGATAAGAAACTCTTACTTTGCATCATCACAAGTGGATTCTTAAGTGGTAGAGATCATTGAGCTTACTTTAAGGGTTCCAGGAGCCTTATCTAGGTGCTCCTCTATCAGAAACAAGTCATGAGGAACATAACAGAGGGCATCCTCTCCTCATTTTGTTTTGATAATTTTCTTATGAGGTTACCAGAGTCTGTTTATTAATTTGAAAAACATATCGCTGACTCTTATCGACCTTACAAAAGCTTTTGTAAGTAGACCACAGCATCCTACTCCTCAACTTGTCACTATAGGGCCATGCACTTGCATATATCAGTCGCTTACTGTTTTATATATATTATTATTATTATTATTATTATTATTATTATTATTAACACATTGTCTGTTTCCCACCAAGGCAGTGGGCCCGAAAAAGAAAAACTTTCACCATCATTCACTCCATCACTTTCTTCCCAGAGGCATGCTTACATAAGAACATAAGAAAGAAGGAACACTGCAGGAGGCCTATTGGCCCATGCGAGGCAAGTCCAAGTCTCCCACCGGCTTAAGCCAATGCCCCAACCCAGCCAGGTCAGGTCACATTCACTTAAGGAAGGAGCACGGCATCTGACCTAGTAGCACAAGCTAGTCAGGTCCAACTCACACCCACCCGCACCCACTCATGTATTTATCTAACCTATTTTTAAAACTTCACAACGTTTTAGCCTCTATAACTGTACTCAGGAGTTTCTTCCACTCATCGACAACTCTATTACCAAATCACTGCTTTCCTATATCCTTCCTGAATCTGAATTTTTCCAACTTAAAGCCATTGCTACGAGTCCTGTCAATACTAGATATTTTTAGCACGCTATTTACATCCCCTTTATTTATTCCTGTTTTCCATTTATACACCTCAATCATTTTCAACATGTCGGCTGTCTCCCACTGAGGCAGGGTGACCCAAAAAGAAAGAAAATCCCCAAAAAGAAAATACTTTCATCATCATTCAACACTTTCACCTCACTCATACGTAATCACTGTCTTTGTAGAGGCGCTCAGATACTACAGTTTAGAATTAGTCTCTCCAAACTGTCATTATCCCAGACCCCTCCTTTAAAGTGCAGGCATTGTACTTCCTATTTCCAGGACTCAAGTCCGGCTAAATTAATAATCGGTTTCCCTGAATCCCTTCACTAAATATTACCCTGCTCACACTCCAACAGCTCGTCAGGTCCCAAAAACCATTCATCTCCATTCACTCCTATCTAACACGCTCACACACGCTTGCTGGAAGTCCAAGCCCCTCGCCCACATAACCTCCTTTACCCCTTCCCTCCAACCTTTTCGAGGACGACCCCTACCCCTCCTTCCTTCCCCTACAGATTTATACGCTCTCCAAGTCATTCTACTTTGATCCATTCTCTCTAAATGACCAAACCACCTCAACAACCCCTCTTCAGCTCTCTGACTAATACTTTTAGTAACTCCACACCTCCTCCTAATTTCTACACTCCGAATTCTCTGCATAATATTTACAACACACATTGCCCTTAGACAGGACATCTCCACTGCCTCCAGCCTCCTCCTCGCTGCAGCATTTACAACCCAAGCTTCACACCCATATAAGAGTGTTGGTACCACTATACTTTCATACATTCCCTTCTTTGCCTCCATAGATAATGTTTTTTGTCTTCACAGATACCTCAACGCACCACTCACATTTTTTCCTTCATCAATTCTATGGTTAACCTCATCCTTCATATACCTATCTGCTGAATGACTTGACTGACTGACTTACTGAATGACTTGACTGAATGACTTACTGACTTACTGAATGACTTGACTTACTGAATGTCTTGACTGACTTACTGAATGTCTTGACTGACTTACTGAATGTCTTGACTGACTTACTGAATGTCTTGACTGACTTACTGAATGTCTTGACTGACTTACTGAATGACTTGACTGACTTAATGAATGACTTGACTGACTTAATGAATGACTTGACTGACTTACTGAATGACTTGACTGACTTACTGAATGACTTTATTAAAGTTATAGACACTCAGTACAACTATCGACTTCAGTTCCAGAATCTCTACTATCCACCTCAGCCCAGTAGGGCCCCAGCATAACTCTCCACTCTCTTCACAATCATCCACAAACATCAGCACCCACAATTTAAGGTAAATACTATTATTTCTGTTACATTTGTAGTCTTAAGCAGTAAAAACAACATAATACATCACGATAATGAACTACAATTACATATTCTCTTTTATATTTGTAAGATCTGTTGGTCTAAAAAAAACTTGTTTGGCTTTTTGGGGACTCTCAGGACCGTAACCCTATTTTTCCCATAAGTTCTTGTAATTATCTAACACGATTTTACCTAACACGATGTTTTCATGACCGTAACTACCGTGCTAAATGAGGGTCTACTGTATATATTATTTTTAATTATTTTGTATGTGAATAGTTTTTTTTGTGGAACAGATTAATTGTATTTAGATTATTTCTTATGGGAAATAAGGGTTCGAATTTCGTAAACTTTGTGTTAAGTAATAGCTCCTGGAACGGATTAATTACGATACTTGGGGGTCCACTGTATTTATACATGTATGCTTACTCTCAATATCAATAATCATCCCAAATGTAAGGTTAATTATTCCATTGTGTCCACCTTAGGTTAATAATCAAAACTGTAATTCATCTCTACCAAACTTGTTAGTCATATAGCATGAACTAATAGAATAATCAATTTTCTTGTATTCATTGTAACTCACCTAATGACCATATGTACAATTTTGCACTGTTATTGCCTTATTAATCTTAAGTTAGTCTTAAGTTTACTCGAAATGCTCTGCATATGAAGGGGCTTTTGGCATGTACACCCAATTGTTCTGCTCCTTTGTACAAACATGTTTCATGTTAAAATAAAAATTATTATTATTATTATTTATTGTAACTACAAATAATATTGTCTTTATTTTCAGTTAGGTTACAAAAGCTTATGAAAACTTATTTTAAATACAGTGGACCCCCGGCTAACGAAAAAACTTCATCCCAGAAGCCTGCTCAAGTGCCATTACCGAACGAATTTACTTCCTTAAGAAATAATGTCACGTAGGTTAGTCTATTTCAGACCCCCAAAAATACACTTCCAGAAGCACTTACAATATTATACTTACATAATTGTACGATTTCCGGGGTGTTCGTTAGCCGGGGGTCCACTGTACTTCTTAATTCCCATTATTTATGGTTGGATTCTCTGATGCATGACTTGTGTATGGTGTTATACTCTGAACCTGGCAGTTTTGCACAAGATATTGCTGTAATGCATGACATTACGTGCCTGCAGGCTTGTAGTAGTTAAACTCTCGAAACTCTTCAAAGGTTGTCTCCCAGGACCATGGCCAGCAGAAATGTTACATGTTCATTAGAAGCCCTGTTTGTATCATGATCATCCTGAAATAGAAAATTTTTTGCCTAATTCAGTAATGTTTTATGGGAGGCAATGAAGTCTGCCTTGAATTTCATCACTGAAATACACATTCTGTATATGTAAATGTACCATCTACAAGATTCTCATAGAATGTTCCCCTCACAGATACTGATGGAATGTACTTGAAATTAGATTGAATTTGAGGTATGAAAGAAAGAAAAGATGTTGTTCAGGTATGATGACTGAAAGACAACAAATTATGCACTGTAAGCAGTGCATGGTGCTGGTGCCATTGGTGCCGCCGCCACTACCACCTCTTCTTTGTCTTTAATAAAAACAATCATATTTCAGATTTGAGAAAGATGGCTATGTGTCACGTGAGTGCTGGTTAAAAGCTGGTGAACAAGGCCTCCTGGGTACTGACACTCCTTCTGAGATGGGTGGCATTGGAGGTGACTTTAAGGATGGTACCATCATTATGGAAGAACAGTAAGTGCTTTCAGTGTTCTAGGATGAACAGTGTATCAAAAGTTTAAATGGTACACTTACTACTCTTCTATTCTTTTAGGAAGGTGTCTAAATCTGTTAAGAGTACCTGTGCATACCAAGGCTACACTTTTTATCTAAGTTAAGAAGTCTTTTTAGTTTTATACTGATAGATTTGTATATTCTGATGAAACTTTAATTCTTTTTAGAGAAATACATTCAACTTGCATTCAGTTGGGTAATTATCTCAAGTTTCATCTCCAGAATGATTGCTTTTGCACCATCGTAAAGTCAAAATATTGTTAGTTTAACCATCGTAAGTCAAGGAGTGCCTGTAGTTTGCATGGTGCGTAACCATTTGCTAAATTATGTATAGAATCTTACAGTATTAGTGAGCTTTACAAAACAAAATGCGCAAAATATCCTTTACTTAACCATTTGAGGGGTCCAAGCTGTAGATCTACGTAATATAATAATATAATTATAATATAAGATTTTTATTTCGATGCAAGTTACAAGTATACATAGTTATTGGTAGTTACAATTATAAAACTGTAATGCAAGGAGAGCCACTGGCATGCCATGCTCACTCAGATAAGCTGTGAGCAGTAAATTTGAGCATAGATATGAAAGAGTGCATCAATGTGGTAAGTGTGCACCATATAAAACAAATCCTGCAGCATGCAGTACATGATGAGAAAAAAATGTGACCATGTTTTTTGGATTAAAACTCCGACTTTGTGGTATATTTTCGTATGGTTTTTACTATTGATTCACAATTTCTTGGTCTCATTTGATACAATGGAAGATATATTAGGGAAATAAAGATGATTTTGATTGGTTTTCGTACTGAAAATAGCTTGAAATTGAGCTCAAAGTAGCCAAAATTTTCGATTTTTGCCAATGTTCAAGAGTAAACAAATGACATCATGCATCCAATAACATCAACTGATGGGTCTGATATATGTTCACGAATGTGCTGCTATTATTTATACAATTATTACAATACTGCACAACAGTAAATATTCTATTTTTTTGGTGTGAATAAAAATTCTTTATGTAAATAAAAAGTCAAAATGGAATTCATCTGTAAAGCTTGGAAATGTAACTAATAAACAGAGGAAATGTTATTTTAGTGCCAGGAATGTCTGCATTGTTTATTCTGGACCCTATTTTGAAATTGGAATATTTTGAACTTTGTGTGAAATTGGCCAAATTACCAATTTCTGATCACTTTATTGAGCCCAAAATGCCCTGCATATTAGGGGCTTTTGGCATGTACACCTCATGTAATCTCAATAACCAAATGTAATTCTTTGTATCATGTCCAAATAAACTATTATTATTATTATCATTATTAGTTGATTGGGCAGTTTCTTGTGCTCATTCGATAAAATAGAAGTAATACTAGCAAAATAGCTAAGAATTTGGTCAACTGGAATAATGTAATTGGCCTAAAATAGGAGTCAAAGTGGGCAAAATCGCCAATGTGTAAATATCGCTGACACAGTAAAATTCGGGATAGTGTAGTTTTGTCAATTTTCCATCAAATTTCCTACTTTTTGTTTTATTACCTTGAGAAAAAGATTCTCTACAATTTCATAAGAAAAAAAAATTGAAAATTCTTGGACCCTCAAAGGGTTAATACAAATTGCAATATGAGATCTTCTTTCAACAAATCGGCTGTATCCCACCAGGGCAGGGTTGCCCAAAAGAAAAACGAAAGTTTCTCTTTATAAATTTAGTAATTTATACAGAAGAATGGGTTACTAACCCCTTGCTCCCAGCATTTTAGTCACCTTTTACGACATGCATGGCTTATGGAGGAAGAATTATGTTCCACTTCCCCATGAAGTTAAGAGGAAATAAACAAGAACAAGAACTAGTAAGAAAATAGAAGAAAACCCAGAGGGTGTGTATATATATATGCTTGTACATGTATGTGTAGTGTGACCTAAGTGTAAGTAGAAGTAGCAAGACATACCTGAAGTCTTGCTTGTTTATGAAACAGAGAAAAGACTCCAGCAATCCTACCATCATGTAAAACAATTACATGCAGGCTTCTGTTTTACAATCATTCGGCAGGATTGTAGTACCTCCCTGGGTGGTTCCTGTCTACCGACCTACCACTGCAATGTGAGATATTTTAAGTTTATCTTCATGTTTATAACTTTTTCCACCTTATAAATTCATATGCATATTAATGAAGTAGCTGGCAGTGAGTACCACACTGTTACTTGTGTGCTTTAAGGTGAACCAGGCACTCCTCTGTCACATTAGAAAAATGTGTCACTAGTTAATGGTCCAAGCCAGACTGAAACATCATAAGTTTCTTTCTGCTATGTGCGGGTTATTTGTGTATTGTTCCAGTCACTGTATTATGTTTTTTTTTAATTCTTCATGTTTAGTTAAGGTGTACGTATGCACACCAAATGCTTGATTTAAGTGAATTATAGGACGAGAGGGTAACAGGTAACTGGTAATGACAGTGGTGGTATATAGAGATAAGATTATTTTTGCCATGATCAGAATCAGTCAGTTTTTTTTTAACTATCTCACTCTGTTGATTCCAAATCAACAGATTTTGTTCCTTATTTCCAAAGTCCATTAATTTGTCTATGTAAAATGATAACGGTAATGTGTCATCCAAGCTACTGTGTACATAAATGAAATTTTTTGTGTATTTTCATATTACGATGATTATTTTCATATTTAATATCAGACCCATATAGGCTTAGAGCTTATTTAGTGAATATGAAGGTATTAAGATTCATTAAAAAATATAATAATATAATAATCTACACATATTAATTTACTGCTCTTTATTAGAATGTAAAACTATTAATATACAAATTTTTTGTTTGAAAAGGAAAATGAAAAGATGCAAATTAAGTATGTATAGTATTAAGTTTATTTTAATTAAATTTACTCTAACCCTTTTTCCATTGTTGCCCTTTCATTTTACTTTCTAATCTTCAAAGTTTTCCTCATTTTTTATATTATCCCTTTTCTTTTTCTTCTTTCTATCTCATTTTTTCCTGCATAGTGGAGAAAGACCCAAAGTGCCATCACTAGTACATGATTATTGGAAACATTTTGGTCTTGGACCTTTGTCAATCCAAATGTGGGGTGTGAATGAATTCCAAAGGGTGAGGAACAGAGTGCAGAGGCTTATAAAAGGAGCAAAGGCAAGGCACTATTGCTCAAAAATCAAAGAGTACAAGAATAACTCCAGAAAGCTCTGGCAGCAACTAAAACAGTTGGGGTATAGCCATAAATCCGTAGATAGATCTAACATAGTACTAAATATCGATAATGAGGTATGCCACGAAACAACTAATGTTGCAAATTATTTTAATTCATACTACACAACTGTCGCATCAACACTAGTAAGTAAACTACCGGCTGCATCGAATACCTTTAACACAGACTCTGATAAGTTTAAAACATGCTATACCAATAAAGGGGTAACCCTAAACAGTTGTTAACTAGTAAGTGTATCTCATGATTTTGTGCAAAAAGAACTAAGCAGGTTAAACCCAACTAAGAGCACCGGCCCAGATAACATCCCGTCTAAGTTCCTAAAAGATGGTGCCTCTGAATTACCAATCCCCATTGCTCACATAAGAAATGTCCATCACCACCATTACTGTACTGGAGGGGTTACTCATATCTTCAAGAAAAATAGTAGGTCTGATATCAATAACTATAGGCCTGTTAGTATACTCAGTGTAATATCCAAAATTCTAGAGAGGGCAGTGTACTGTCACGTAATTAAGTATCTTAATGACAACATCATTCTTCATTGTTACCAATCAGGCTTTAGGAGATCTTACTCAACCGACACCTCCCTAATTAATCTGATGGATTGCATGAGAACTGAAATGTCAATAAGGAACCTCATAGGAATGGTAACCTTAGAGTTGCAAAAGTCCTTCATTACTGTCAACCACAATATATTATGTAAGAAATTTCAAGCTATCGGCACAGGTTCCATAGACTGGTTTAAGTCCTATCTTAGGAACATGAAACAAATTGTCAAAATCAATAAACCAGAATCAGAACCCCTTCCGATAGCATGTGGAGTTCCCCAAGGTAGTATTCTGGGTCCCTTATTATTTCTGTGTTATATAAACGACATGCCCATCAGTGTCAAGTGTGAACTTTTACTGTATGCAGATGACAGTGCTCTGTTAGTGTCATGTAAAGACCCACAAGATATAGTTAATGTAATAACACTGAAACTGGAGTCCTGCAACAAATGGTTAGTAGACAACAAACAATCGTTTCACCTTGGGAAAATGGAAGCCATACTCTTTAGCACGATTAATAAACTAAGAAGGGTAAATAATTTTAATGTCTGGTGTAATGGGGAACCCATCACTTCAGTTTCCTCAGTAAAATATCTGGGAATCCCCTTTGACCCATGCATGTCAGAGAATTGATAGGGAACAGTGTAGTAAAGAAAGTGAATGCCAGACTAAAGTTCCTCTACAGACAAGCACAGTGTCTACCTACTGAGGCTCGCAGGACCCTATGTCTAGCTCTTATACAATGTCATATGGACTACGCTTGCTCTTCATGGTACTCTGCCTTGAAAAAAAAAAAAATGAATGACTGCAAATCACCCAGAACAAAATGCTCTCTTAGACCTGGGTCCAAGAGAGTATGTAGGCCAGGATGAATTACAACATTTGGATATGTTGAATATTTATAAAATTGCTCGCAGACAAAACAATCATAGTAACGAACACCCCGGAAATCGTACAATTATGTAAGTATAATATTGTAAGTGCTTGTGGAAGTGTATTTTTGGGGGTCTGAAATAGACTAACCTACGTGACATTATTCCTTAAGGGAGTAAATTCGTTCGGTAATGGCACTTGAGCAGGCTTCTGGAAGGAAGTTTTTACGTTACTCGGGGGACCACTGTACTAGGGAGAAAGAGCACAACTTTGTAGTACCCACAGTCAGTGGCCAGGCTTCCAACATTTTTTATTGTACAGCAATAAAGGAATGGAACAGACTGCCTGCACATGTCAAAGCAAGTCATAGCATGAACCAGTTCAAGAAGAGAGCAAAAAGGTGCCTAATGAATGTAGCGACAGAAAGGTAGGAGAATGATTTTTTATTTTTTTCTAACACATGTAAATATAAATAACTCATTTTACCTTATTTCTAGCAAATATCTTTTATAGTATAATAATAAGATGCTATCTCCTTTATAGTATAATAATAAGGTATTAAAAGGACCCCAATGGAAATAAGTCACTTTGTCTGACTTTTTTGGGTTATCATAGGTTCTCTACACATATGCTGCTATGTTTGATAATCTGTGTAACTGTTTATGTGTATACCTGAATAAACTGACTTACATTCCATTTTCTTCATGCTTTTCCCTATGGTTCCTCTTCTTACTCCCACCCTTTTCTTACCTTTTTTCATATCTGCCCTCTGCCTGTTTTGTACATTATCTCCCTACTTTTCAGAATGTATGTAAATTGCTCAGGACCTGGATTTCCTCTGCACACACACATTATCATGCCATATATCACCCATTATGGCTCTCAAGAACAAATCGACAAATATATCCCTGAAATGACTGCTGGACGCAAGATTGGAGCCATCGCCATGACCGAGCCTGGTGCTGGCAGGTAAGGAGAGGTGAAGTGAGAGGTTACTTTCTCTCTCTGCTATGTTATGCACTTTTGCTCAAGTCAGAATCAGGAAAACAAAGGAAATAACACTAGGATTTTTACTATTTTTATCTTTGGTTTCTTATTCTTTCTTGTCAAAGTTTTGTTTTATTCCAAGGCAAAAAATATTTGTGTACATATTTATTAATTTCTTAGTTTGATAGTTTCTTCAGTATTAAATTATAATGGTTTATACATTTGCTACATTAAAGAAAATCTGCTTTCTTCAGAATATTAATCCACTTCTTTCAGTAGTAGATTCATCATACCTTTACTTCATAGAAGATATTCACAGTGTAGATTTAGAATTAAAAGTTGCCATAGGTGTTTAAGCATTCCTTGAACCCCTCTAGAGAGAGGTTTCTTGATGCTTTATTCACATCTTTTCAGTTTTTTTATGTACTTGGTCTGATTTCTACATTAGTAAATAAGAGAATAAAACAGTATTGTTAGAGCAGTAGTTCTTTACAGTTAATATATTTTTTTTTTAAACAGCACAAAATGACAGTTTTCAATTAAGTGTAGTACTAATATTGGGAGAGTGGGTGCCCAGTAATGGCAGTTGTGGTGGATACAGATGACATTGTTTTGCTCCAATTTTAACAATGGACAATTCTGTAACCAGCAGACTTTGTTTTCAAATCAGTCGACCCAGTGTATTGTGTCCCATATTTGTACGTATTTCATAAGTCCTTCAAGTCGAAGTTCATTAAATGCAGGGTTTACTGTGTAGTAGTTAGAATTCTGATTGCTGTAATGGGCATTGTATGTTTGTATCTCCACAGTGACCTACAAGGTGTGCACACAAACGCTCGCAGGGACGGTGATGACTGGATCCTCAACGGTTCCAAGACCTTCATTACCAATGGGTACATGTGTGACGTGGTCATTGTTGTTGCTATCACCAATCCCAGTGCTAAGACAAAAGCTCACGGGATATCATTGTTCCTGGTGGATGCAGGAACACCAGGCTTTAGGAAGGGCCGCAAGCTGGAGAAGATGGGCTTGAGAGCACAGGTATGATTCTTCTTTCTCTCTGCTCTTGCTTTTTGAGCTATGCAAGTATGACAGTTATCTTAATACTTAACAACCTTTGTGTCAGTCCTTTAAAGAGGGAGGGGGGAGGGTGCTGGTGAAGGGCTCTCGATCTTAGGAATTTGAGTGGTCCTACCCTTTCTCGGATCATTCCTGATTGCCTTCCATGTCTCAGATGCCGTATAAGCCCTATGGGTTTAGCGCTTCATTATGATTATTATACAGTAACAAAAAGTAATAATATCTTTATTATTCATATTTCTCCATTGGGAAGTGGAAAGGTATTCTTCCTCCATAAGCCATGCGTTGTAAGAGGCGACTATATGCCAGGAGCAAGGGGCTAGTAACCCCTTCTCCTGTATAAATTACTACTTAATTTTTTTTTTTTTATGATGTCAGCCATTTCCCACCAAGGCGGCCAACGTGTTAGAAAAAAGACTGTCGTATCTGAGCACCTCTGCAAAGACAGTGATTATGTGTGGATGAGAGTGAGAGTGTTTCTTTTTTTTTTGGGTCACCCTGCCTGTGTGTGTTAAAAAATTAATATTATTGTTGTTGTTATTGGTATTGAATTTTGGGCTGTTGCATTCGTAATTTGAAGCATTTTACAAGGTTCAGTACATGTGCTACCATGTGAACAATAACAGTGAGTTATTGTTCACAGTGCATCTTTATATTTTCAAGAGTCATGTTGACACTGCTGAAAATGACCATCTTTATTTACTTTGGAAATTTGAAGAATGACAAGAGTGTCTGTGATGTGGAAATATAGCATGTTGTTGTTGTTGCTGCTGCTACATCATCTCACGTGTCTCTACATGCCAGTACTTCAGTAGATGCATTTTGTATGTACTGTACATGTATTACCTATTCTTGTATCTTTATACATACTCTGATTATTTGTCACACATATCATTGTCTTCTGATTAAAAACCTTTGATTTATTCTTGAAAACCTCTGATTTGTTCTTGAAAAGCTCCTGTGTGTTCTAGGAAACTTTTGATGTGTCCTTGGAAACCTCTGATATGTTCCTGGAAACCTCTGATATGTTCTTGGAAACCTCTCATGTGTTCTTGAAAACCTTTGATTTGTTCTTGAAAACCTTTGATTTGTTCTTGAAAACCTTTGATTTGTTCTTGAAAAGCTTTGATTTATTCTTGAAAACCTCTGATGTGTTCTTAAAAACTTTTGATTTCTCCTTGTGTACTTTATTATATGGCTTTGATATTTTTGACTTTTGGCAACCATTTTGAGAAATAATACCTTTACAGTTAATAATAGTATACAGTGTTTTGTGACTGTTAAATTTAGAAGATTTAGAAATGTGACATTTAGAATGCGACTTTGACATGGTTCTGAAAGCTGCCTTTCTTTGAGCGATTATTAGGTTTGAGGTGAATTGCAACATTACAGGTAGATTGCCAAGTGCAGCGTAAATTTGGATTTTTTTTTTTCAACAAGTTGGCCGTCTACCACCGAGGCAGGGTGACCCAAAAAGAAAGAAAATCCCCAAAAAGAAAATACTTTCATCATCATTCAACACTTTCACCTCACTCATACATAATCACTGTCTTTGCAGAGGCGCTCAGATACATAAGAACATAATAAAGAAGGAACACTGCAGCAGGCCTACTGGCCCATGCGAGGCAGGGTCAAGTCTCCAACCGGCTTAAGCCAATGCCCCGACCCAGCCAGGTCAGGTCACTTCCACTTAAGGAATTAGTGCCGCATCTGACCTAGTAGCACAAGCTAGTCAGGTCCACCTCACATCCACCCACACCCACTCATGTATTTATCTAACCTATTTTTAAAACTACACAACGTCTCAGCCCCTATGACGGTACTCGGGAGTTTGTTCCACTCGTCCACAACTCTATTACCAAACCAGTGCTTTCCTATATCCTTCCTGAATCTGAACTTTTCAACTTGAAACCATTGCTGCGAGTCCTGTCTTGGCTGGATATTTTCAGCACGCTATTTACATCCCCTTTATTTATTCCTGTTTTCCATTTATACACCTCAATCATATCCCCCTAATTCTATGCCTTTCTAGAGAGTGCAGATTCAAGGCC
>WNWK01008539.1:15000-83773 GCA_009830355.1 Cherax destructor | reverse complement strand
GCACGGATTCTGGGAAGGCAAATCCTGTGTAGCAAACCTCCTGGAGTTCTATGATAAAGTAACAGAGGTAAGGCAGGAGAGAGAAGGGTGGGTTGATTGCATTTTCCTGGACTGCAGGAAGGCCTTCGACACAGTTCCTCACATGAGATTAGTAAAGAAGTTGGAAGAACAAGCAGGTATAACAGGAAGGGCACTGGAATGGATCAGGGAATACCTCAAAGGGAGACAGCAACGGGTCATGGTGCGTGGTGAGGTGTCACAGTGGGCGCCTGTGACGAGCGGTGTACCGCAGGGGTCAGTCCTAGGACCAGTGTTATTCCTGGTATATGTAAATGACATGACGGACGGGATAGACTCAGAAGTGTCTCTATTCGCGGATGATGTGAAAATAATGAGGAGAATCACATCGGAAGAGGACCAGGCAGGGCTGCAAACAGACCTGGACAAGCTCGACATCTGGTCTAGCAATTGCCTTCGCGAATTCAATCCCTCCAAATGCAAAGTCATGAGGATCGGAGAAGGGCAAAGAAGACCGCTGACAGAGTACAAGCTAGGCGGGCAAAGGCTACAAACCTCGGCAAAGGAGAAAGACCTTGGAGTGAGTATAACGCCAAGCACGTCTCCGGAGGCACACATCAACCAGATAACTGCAGCAGCATATGGGCGACTGGCAAACCTAAGATTAGCGTTCCGTTACCTTAACAAGGAATCGTTCAAGACACTGTATACCGTGTACGTCAGGCCCATACTAGAATATGCAGCACCAGTCTGGAACCCACACCTGGTCAAGCACGTAAAGAAACTAGAGAAAGTGCAAAGGTTTGCGACAAGGTTAGTTCCACAACTCAGGGGTCTGTCTTATGAAGAAAGGTTGAGGGAAATAGGACTAACAACACTGGAGGAAAGAAGGGTCAGAGGAGACATGATAACGACATACAAAATACTGCGGGGAATTGACAAGGTAGACAGTGACAGGATGTTCCAGAGAGGGAACACAGAAACAAGGGGACACAACTGGAAGCTGAAGACTCAGATGAGTGAAAGGGATGTTAGGAAGCATTTCTTCAGCCACAGAGTAGTCAGGAAGTGGAATAGTCTAGAGAAAGATATAGTGGAGGCAGGAACCATACATAGTTTTAAGACAAGGTATGATAAAGCTCATGGAGCAGGGAGAGCAGAGACCTAGTAGCAGACAGCGAAGAGGCGGGGCCAGGAGCTGAGTCTCGACCCCTGCAACCACAATTAGGTGAGTACACACGCCAGGAGCTGTGTCTCTGGGGCAGAATCTGTGACTCTACCCATGCAACCACAACTAGGTGAGTACACACACACACACACACACACACACACGCCAGGAGCTGTGTCTCGGGGGCAGAAGCTGTGACTCTACCCATGCAACCACAACTAGGTGAGTACACACACAGGAAAGAGAGAGAGCTACGAGGAAATACAGTAATTAACTTACAATAGAGATAATAAATACCGCAGCAACAGCAGCAGCAGCACTAGTCCTGGGGCAAATCTTGTCCTCCGTCCTAAGGAGCGCAACATTACTGAAATGAAATATATCCCATATATTTTTGTATTAAGTTTTGAAATAGTTGTACACAGTAAATATTAGTTATGGAGTGCTACCTGTAACAAACATTACTAGCAATAAATATCACTGTTTGGTACAAATCTTAGTAATATATTGATACCGACAAATTAGTTTAGAAATACACCTGAGCAAACACTAGGACATATTTATTAGAACTTTGATTACTTCTAACATAGAGGTTAAAAAGATAGTATATATAGAAGAGTGAGGTATGAGTGACACATGGTGCCCTCATTATAATATGGCATGCTGTATAACCCTTGTGGTTTAGCACTTCTTTTGATTATTATAATAATAATATTATGGCATTCTTCAGGTCACCATGTGTCACTCACACCTCACTCTTCGCCTATATATACTGTCTTTTTAGAAGTGATCAAGGTACCAGGACTGAAACGTTTTCTAATAAATATATCCTAGTGTTTACTCACGTGTCTTTCTGAACCATCACTCCGTTTAAACTTTTCATTAATATTGCTTTATTTCCCTCTGTCTCTCTCTCTCTCCAGCTACTATTTACAAAAGTGAGCTTTTGTTGTCAGAGTGTAAGTAGGCAATGCATCGTTGGCACTCTGGCACAACAGTGGTCTTTATAGTGACTTCCTTCTTGAAGTTTGTTTAGGTTGTGGTAAGGAATTCTAGATTATCGCAAATGAATGAAAATCATTATTTTTCCGTATAAAAAAATCATTTAATGGAATATATTTTCTCAGTGCAATAAACTGGTTTACATTTGGCCTTAAATCAATACTTCCGGTGCTTACCTGACTACATGGAGTTTACCTGGGGAGGGTTAAATCCAAGTGGTCGGCTAGATAAATATATGAGTGGGTGCGGGTGGGTGTGAGTTGGTCCTGACTAGCTTGTGCCACTAGGTCAGATGCCGTGCTCCTTCCTTAAGTAAATGTAACCTGACCTGGCTGGGTTGGGGCATTAGCTTAAGCCGGTTGGAGACTTGGACCTGCCTCGCATGGGCCAGTAGGCCTGCTGCAGTGTTCCTTCTTTCTTATGTTTAAACTAATTACCCCAACTGGAGGTGACCGTCTGGATGAATTAAATATTTTCTATGAAAATTATCAAAAAATATTCCAAAACGGAGGCGAAACATCAGAACGTCCAGATGTTCTTGTAAGTGAATCCTGGTTAATCCATATAGCCACTTGAAAGTTGAAATAGCATTGACTAGATGAAATATTGTTACTGGGTTAATGGGTTGGAAAAATCTATTTGTTAGTGGGGTTATGCTTGGAAAAAACCTGCCTATTATGGGCCAGAAGGCCTGTTGCAGTGTTCTTTCTTATGTCAATGTGGAAGAATTCCCAAGAGAAGGAGAAGACATTCATTCATACTCGCTAACATGATGGAGGATAACTTCTTAACTAACACAAGCTGTTACATTGACTACTTGTGGCAACAATTTATTGTTTCTTGGAAATATAAACACTTAAGCAGCATAATGTGATCCTTCAATGACAACGTTTCGCCCAAGCAGTGGGCTTTATTAAGTCACAAACAGATCTACCTGGATAAAAGGTACATGAGTAGCATTCTGTGCACAGCTCTCGTTGCGAGAGGTTATTTCCCTGTGCTGCCCTCTCGTGGGTTTATCCTATACCAATAGTTAGTAGCCAATATGGTGGAGAGTAACCGGTGTCGCAAGAATACTGTCTGTGTTAAGTAAAAGGACACAAATGCAACTAATGTGACATTTTATTGTGGCAACGTTTCGCTCTCCAGGAGCTTTCTCAAGCCGTTACAAGCGTTACATGGACACAGTGGGCTATTATATACTCTCAAAGTGAGGTGAAATACTAGTGGTGGTCGAGGTAGTAGTGATAAGTAGTAGTAGTAGTAATACAATAAGGTAGAACAATCAATATGCACATGAGTAAAAGGTGATAAAACAAATACTTGGGTAGTATAACAATAGGTTAGACAAATATTTTATGCTGGAGGTTGAAATATAGAAGGCCTGTAGGAGTGTTCCACATCTACGATGTGCTTGTGTTGAATTAGCAGGAGAGACTATGTGATGGTATGGTTAACTGTATTCAGGAGGATTCTTGCTAAGACTTCAGAGATGGTGAAGCTGCCTTTGTTTTGTTTAATTGTGTTAGAAACAGAGATAAGTGCTGATTCAAGGCATTTGCGTCTACGGAAATTAGTTTCTTTGATTACTAGTCGGGCGTCTTTGAATTTCATGAGATGATTGTTGGAATTTCGGTGTTGTACGCAGGCGTTGTTCAGGTTATCGTTTCTGCATGCATTAATGTGTTCATTGATGCGTGTTTCGAGGTTTCTTGCTGTTTCTCCTACATAAATTCTGTCGCAGCCTCCACAGGGTATAGTGTAGACCCCTGCGTTGACTGGTTCATGGTGCTTGGATTTAGTCCTGGTTAGATCCTTAATAGAAGTACTGGAAGCAATGGCGACTCTAGTGTTAGCTTGTGCAAATACTTTAGAAATGTTGGATGCAACCTGGCTGTTGGGAAGAACTATAACTTTGTTTGGAGTGGTGTTGACGCGTGGAGAATTAATGATCTGAAGAGCTCTTTTCTTGCAATCTTTGATGAAAAAGGAGGGAAAATGTAAATCAGTGAAGGTTTGGTGAATGTATGTACATTCCTCGTCAAGAAACTCAGGACTACAAATTCGGTAAGCTCTTAGGAAGAATCCGATGATGATGCCTCTTTTGGTCTTAGTATCTTGACTGGAATAGAAGTGTGTGAGATCATTTTTATTTGTAGGTTTCCGGTAAACTTGAAATTTTAGGTTGTTATCTACTTTGTGGATGAGGACGTCTAGAAAGGGTAGTTTGTCATTGACTCTTCTTCTAGTGTAAACTGGATCGCCGGTTCAACTGCGTTGAGCCTAGCCTGAAGATTCCGTACATCAAAACGTTTGGGAGTTATTACGAGGACGTCGTCTACGTAACGTACCCAAGTGACGCTTGAGGGTATGATGTTGGCGAAGTGTTCAGCCTCTAGGTGTTCCATGTACAAGTTAGCTAAGACGGCACTGATGGGGGACCCCATTCCCATGCCGTATGTTTGTTTGTAGAGCCTGTTATTGAAAGAAAAACAGTTGAAATTAACACAGAGTTCAATAAGGTCAACAAAATCTCCGGGAGGTAGAGGAAGGTTAAGGTCCTGATTGACTTTACGTCGTAGAACCTCGATGGCTTGTGTGGTAGGTACTTTAGTGAAGAGGGAAGTCACGTCCAAACTGCTTAGTTTCTTGTTTCGGATGGAGAGATTTCCTCCTGAATACAGTTAACCATACCATCACATAGTCTCTCCTGCTAATTCAACACAAGCACATCGTAGATGTGGAACACTCCTACAGGCCTTCTATATTTCAACCTCCAGCATAAAATATTTGTCTAACCTATTGTTATACTACCCAAGTATTTGTTTTATCACCTTTTACTCATGTGCATATTGATTGTTCTACCTTATTGTATTACTACTACTACTACTTATCACTACTACCTCGACCACCACTAGTATTTCACCTCACTTTGAGAGTATATAATAGCCCACTGTGTCCATGTAACGCTTGTAACGGCTTGAGAAAGCTCCTGGAGAGCGAAACGTTGCCACAATAAAATGTCACATTAGTTGCATTTGTGTCCTTTTACTTAACATATTGTCGGTAATTCTACCAATATTATTACAATACTGTCTGTATAGAGTTAACCAGTGGGTCCCTGACGGGTCCTTCCATACCAGTTTTACTTCCACAAATCTTGCGTGAGACGTATGCCATCGAGAATAGCTAGTTGTATGGAATATCCCTCAATGGAGTTAAGAGAATCTTTGTCAAATGTACGTTGTCCAGTGCGTACGAGAGGGTAGTGGTAAACTTTGAAGACGCTCATTGCCTGGTCACACCAGCTATTGAAGTGTGTCTACATGACGTCTCCAGATCGTACACGTTTGTCCGTGCAAGAAACGTTCCTTTCGATGCAGATGACTATGACATCAGGACAGCTTTCGAAGCATATGGGAATGTCTATTCTACAACGATGGGCCGGTGGACAAGCAGACCATACGAGAGGCTTCCAGAAGGCACATATATGATCAAAATGTTGCTGAAAGCGCCGATACTATCGTACGTATTGTTGGACGCTTTTAAGATACAGTTGTACGTCACGTACACTGGCCAACCATGAATGTGTCAACTCTGTGGGTTGGTAGGTCATGTGGCTGCACAGTGTGAGAAGCAAAAGTGACCGGGAGCGGACCGTCAAGAACCCTCTCTGTCGACACCTAGTGATGGCCAGGTCGGTGGTGATACGAAAAAGCAAGCGGAAGTCTAATGACGCATGGAGTGATGAAGTGTTTACAGCAGCATCAGAAGATTCCACATGTGTGACGTTACCAACATCATCGGGGTATACACGCCCAGTCAGTCCTTGGCAATCGAATCAAAATGACGCTCACTTTGCCGGAGACGATGCAGCCTTTCACGTACAGGACATAGGCCTTGAGGCATCTCCTACAACAAGTGCAGAGAGTAGCGTTCCAGACATTAATTTAAGTGTAGGTCCACCGACTTCAGACATCATTGATGTTGGTATGCCTGTAGCCGTCATAGAGGTGCCAGTGAGCATTCACGCTGAGGCGTCGCCCATGACGAGTCTCGTAGCAGAAAGTACTTCACGAAAGAGGAACGCCCTGTCGGCAGGGAACAAAGGCCCGGCAAGAAACAATAGGTTGAAACCCCAGGACAGGACATTTCTAGTGTATATTTATATCCTGGTATTGGTGACTCGATCAGCCACTGTCATGGTGCAGAGACGAGTGATATATTATATACGAAAGTATCAGTAGTGTCGAATGTGTATTAGGAGACATGTACACAACCTTCTTCAAGTGTGTAACGGAATGTGTGATATTGATAAAAGACGTGCTGTCGAAGTATTTTTTGCGCCGGTGTGGCGCTGATGTGGTGTTCATACAAGAACACAATTTTCGTGAAATTGATAAATTGCAGGTGGATGGTTATAGTGTGTATGGAACGAATTCCCCAAGATTGAAAGGCGGTGTGGCGATGGGAAGTACGAATTGACGGTAGGGTTATTCGCTTTGATGGGAGGTGAAGTACCATAACTGTGTGTTTCATCGGTGTATATGGGCCGGCCGAAAGCGATTCGCGAGTCAAATTACGGTTTTACCGTGACCATTTAGTTTACCATTTGTGTTCGCTGGCGACTGGAACTGCACAGTTCGACGTTGAACCGCAAGGGGATGAGTCTTATTATCAGAATTAGGAGACCTGTTACGTAATGTCGGTTTCATTGATGTTGGCGGCGACGTAGTAGGAGGCGTGGCACATACATTCGTTAGGGGATTATGCGGCGCGCTTCGATCGTATATATACATCGAGAGGAGTGACCGTGACGCGTGTCAATCACACCGATGCCGGGTGTACAGACCATCGTGCGGTAATAGCCGACTTGTCATGGGATGGGTTGCCAAAGTTTTTTCCAAGGTTTTGGAAAATGAACGTGTCTTTATTACGGAAGGCAGAGGTGTGAACAGTATTTAGGCAGGTGTGGGAAAGCGCATGGAGAAGCGGTATGGATAGTGGTGACATAATTAAGTGGTGGGATAATGATGGGAAACGTTTAGTCCGCGAATTCTTCAATGAACAGAGCAAAGTAGATTATAACTTGCGTTCTGGTTTCATCACATATATTCAAAGCCAACTCGATGAGTGTTATCTCCCCAGAGCGTCTTATCCAGTGGCAGAGATTGAGACACTAAGGAGTACATTATGCTCATTACATGACGAACGTTTTAACTTCCAGAATTACTAGTGGGGTCGAAGCGGCGCTGTGGGGACACCGTCCGTTCACTTTTGTTTTGCGTGTGCAGAGTCGCCGGAGACGAGCGACGTCTATCATGAGTATGCGGACATCAGAAGGCGTGGCAAGGTATCGTCCGGATAGTGTATTGACAAATACCGAAGGGATGGGGATTTATGTCGATGAGTATTTTCGCAAGCAGACTTTGAGTAGCGGTGTAGTGGTTGAGTCGTTTGGCAATCATATACCGTATAATTTAAATGACGATGATAGAGTATTGTTAGGCGGGTTAATTACAGCTGACGAAATCTGGACTGCCATACAAAGAACGAATGTAAGTAAATCCCCTGGGATAGACGGAATCCCTAGCGAGTTTTATTTGGAATATTGGGACATACTTAAGGACTTTCTAGTAACACTTTATAATGAAATGAAAGTATGTAGTGAGTTAGGTTTGCAACAGAAGACGGTTGTCGTTGTTTTAGTTCCAAAAAAAGAGACTTGCTCATACATTACAGATTATCGCATGATTACTCTGTTATGCAGCGACTGTAAGCTCTTCGCGAAGATCTTAGGAAAACATGTAAAGGCGATGATCGATAAAATAATATATACAGGGCAGCGTGGGATCGCCGGAAGGTCGATGAATTACGGACATAGTATTATTGCTAATCATATACACGAATGTCAGGAACGTGACCAGGGAGGGGTTCTTATAGCAGTCGATTGGCAAGCAGCATTGGATACCGTAGAACGTGAAACATTATGGACTTTCATGAAATGGCAGGGTTTTGGGCGAGATATTACAATGTTTCCAAGAACAAATATTAATACATAAAAACAACAAAACCTTACCATTGCAAACCTAACGCCAAAACATAAGGCTCATACTTAAGTGTCTTAAAAACACATTAAGGTAAGGACATGATCAAATTTTATAAAACTGTTGCTTGACACAGACCGAAAATTTACAACACATTGCAGCACAGCCTACAAATTAACTAACACAAACAAAAAGGTTAACTGCTTAACAAAATATATACATGTTTCATTATTGCACCATTCCCTTGTTTGCTCAAGGTCCACACAGGTATATCATACATAAATAACAACAGCAAGTTGTGAAAAAAATACAGCAATGATATACCTAGCAAGCAAGGTTCACAGGCCTAGATTATCCCCCCTCTCCTGTGTATGATAGAAAACCCCTAGCATATACACCTTGACCCCATACATAATGCTTTAATTACAAAACAGAAGCATTCGACACCTACATATGCTAAAGTGAAAAAAACTCAGAGCTGTCGTATGTAGACAACGTCTACTCGGTATACAGCCCAAAAAATTAAATTTATACACTTGCCTCATCTCACAAACTCCAACCTTTCACAGATGTATAACTCAAGCATAATATAGTGATCCATCACACCCCAATAATTCTTAACACTTGATTAGGTGTTACTACAACAACTAAAACAAATTACACCTAAAACCCTTTCACAATACTGATAAAAGCTACACATAGTACATTTAGAAAATCCTTACCTAATATACATATAAACTAGGAAGCTTACACAAATACATTTTATGTGAAGTAAGGACAAATTACGATATACATAGCAATAAGGCCGTCAGGCCATCCATACACAGGCTAGAAGAAAGTCCACTACCATACAAAAAATATGACGAAATACTCCTTACAACATACAAAAATTCATAGATGCAAAGTGTATCGTGTACAGCACCTGATCCTAATCCATTCTCTCATGCATATCGCCCAATCATTGGTCCACCATTGGGCTACAGGAAAGTCATGCCTCATTTGTTCCTTCTCAGTGCACGGAGTACTCCAAATCAAGAGTAAACACAAGACCGATGTCAATCACTCCTATACTGTATGAGTCTAAAATGTCTTGTCAGTCATTAGTCATCGATTAAATGGCATCTCTCACACCAACATTTGCACATAAAATTCCTTTGTAACCCTCCCTGACGACGTCACCCGTACCCCAAAAACTGTAATACAGAAGTCCTCCGTCCGTATCCCCCCTACCCCATTCCCTACCACGCACACCCTATGCAACACTCATACCCCCTACTCCCCATCTAAATAGGTAGACCCCCAGTCGACAAGCCCTTTTAAACAAAAATTACGAACCTACACCCCCAATAAATTACCTAATACCATGTTCCTGTACTCTCCTGAGAAAGCCCTCTCCCAAGTCCCACCATACAGCTCCCAATTCCAACATTTAGTTCGATACATGCTCCCGGCTACCGCTCTGATACGCTCCCCACTACCGACCCCCCTTAATTTCCACAACGTACATACATAATCCACCACCAAGTAACCCAGACCCCTTCATACCTGTGAAGTCACACCCCCTATGTCCAAGCTTAATACAGGTATTTCTTCCCCCTCCCATTTGACGAAACACTCTCCCCAACCACAACCTGACGATCCCCAAACTTTCACAGAAGTACACCACATGCATGACCGTTTCTTCCATCCTACACCTACCACAGCTCAAAGTACCCACCATCCCCATCCTGTATAATAAAGCCCAAGACGCCACTGCCCCATGCCAAATGCTACCCCAATCGTATACTGGGTATTCCGCCTCACCCTCCCTTACGCTCCCCCTCCCACCATAACCTTTCCATGACACTCAAGGCAATCTCTGCGGTTCCCTCATTACTATGAGGTTCCGCAAGAGTCGCAACACACTGTCAACTCTTTCCCACTCCACCATGTACATTAATTCCCCCATTACCTTGCCCACTTCCCTGCCTCGCAATCTCCCTAGACATCTCTTAGCATACACACACATCAGTCGTCTCTCTATGGGAATGAGTCCTAAGCCCCCCCAGTCCCACCCGATTCCTGACCACGTTCTTCCTTAACCAAGGTTTTCCATAAGCCTATATATACCTGAACACCTTTACTTCTAATTTCTTTACGTCCTCCTGCAACAACGGGTAAATCACACTACTACATGTCATAATTTGCTATAAATCATCGCATTCACCGCTATCACCTGCTGCTGCAGGGTTAGGTCCCCTGCCCTCCAACCCCCTATACGTGATATCACCCCACCAACGGCCCTCTTGGAATTTACTCTCCTCGCTTCCATACAATCACTCGTAAATACTACCCCACAAATTTTGACTGTTCCACTACTGTCCACCCATATACCGTACCCAACCTCCCGCCTAGCCACATACACATCTCCAACAAACGTGATTTTGCCCCATTCACCTGCATGCCCATTGCCGCACAAAAAACCCAGATGATCCTACCTATGTTTGCCATACCCTCCTCATGACCTACCAGAACCGTTGTGTCATCGACGTACCCAACAATACCTGGGGCACTTCCCATGCCTACACATCCTTCTCAAACCCCTTCCCCAATCAACCTATAAAAAGGGTCCTGCAGGCACTCAAACAGGATCTGAAACAGGGGACATCCCTGTCGCAATCCTCTACCCATGTCCAGTTCCCTACCTACATGTCCATTCACTTGCACACACACGCACACCCCCACATACAATGTCTCCACCCACCTAACTACTTCCCCAAACCCCTGTCGCCTCATAACTTCAAACAACACGTCTCTTTCAACACTATCATACGCTGTACGCCAGTCGAAGGCTAGCACACCTCCACGCATCCTGCCATCAATGAAATCCTTGATTTGTTCATGCCCCTGAACCATGCTTCGACCCGGTATCCCGTACTGCCCTTCCGCTATCACTTTGCCTATTACCCTCTTCAACCAGTTCCCCAAGACTTTCGCGAACACCTTGTAATCAGCACACATCATAGCTAAAGCTCTATAATTCTGAACCGTATTCCCATTCCCTCCCTTTTTAACCAACACCACAACTCCCGTACTCTGCGCTTTTCCCATGCATCCATCATCCTTCATTCGATTTAGCCTCCTCACCAAACACTCTTTAACACCCCCCAATGTGCCCTGTAAAAGTCATTGGAGATGCTGTCAATGCCTGGCGCCTTACCTCTACTCATGCTATTCACTGCCTCCCACACCTCTTCCTCACCGATCTCACCTTACATGCTCTCCTTGTCATCCTCCTCTAACATGCTTCTCATACCTTCCACTACGATCCGTCCCTCACAACCCCCATTCTGCACACTCTGCATGTAGTTCTCAAACCATTTGTCCAAGTATACGCCCACTGCTTCAGTCGATCTTATCTGTAGGCCCTGCCCATACCCATCCATGTCCTCCCCCACTTCTATACATGACACAGTCATTCCTTTCCTTCGCTTCCGATATCTACCCAAAACACATGCTGATGGCTTATCTTCCCACAGAATGTCATCCATACCTGCTCTCAAACAAACTGTGTCAAACCTTTCGTTCAGTAACTCCTTCAGTATTTCCTGCAAACCCCGGATCTCGTTCACCGACTCAGTTGCCCCTCCAGGTACTTTTGCAAACCGAACCTCCAGCTATTTTCCTTACGTCCTAGGCGCTTGTAAAACTCCTGAATCCCCGGCTTCGCCTTCTCCTCCCACCACTGTACCAAGTTCTCCTCCCATCGTCCTTTCGCCCACTCCCCAGCCCACCAATTTGCAAAACATTCCTTCTGTTCCTCTCCCACTAGCAATCTCACATTTAACTTCCAATAACCCCAGTACCAACGGACCGTCCCGACCCAATTGACCTCCACTAACACACCCCTGTGGTCCGATAAACCTACATCAATGGTCTGCACACTGCCGATTGTCACCTGCTCAGTTGCATAAAGCCTGTCTAAACGTGCCGCATAACCTTTTCGTATAAAAGTATGCTCCACCCTCCACCCCCCCTCTACCACTTCTACCAACCCTGCACTACCCAAGACATCCCTCAATACTCCTAACTCACATCCTGCACCCCTTTGCTCAACATCCCTCTTCCGGACCACACTATTCCAGTCGCCACCAACAATTGCCACCTCAGGCATACCTCCCAAGGAATACACCAAAAATCCCTCACGAACTCAGTCTTTACCTTTCTACTATTGTTCGCAGGCATATATATACCTACGAAACATACCCGTACCCAGCCCCATTCCCCATCCACCCTCACTATCCGTCCGCCACCACACTCCTCCCACGATATCAATTTAAAAGGGCTTGTCTCCTTTATGACTACAGCAACACCTTCCTTTAACCTGCCAGAGGACCCCGCATAAACACTATACCCATTCAACTGCAAGTCCCTTCCATACCTATGATTATGTTCTTGTATAAAACCCACTTGTACGTCAAATCGTCTGAAAGTAACCTCAACCCACTTGCGTTTAATCTCGGTCATCATGCCGTTCACGTTAATGGTTAAACACTTGAAAATAAATGAGAGAGTACAGCACTCTTACCAGAGCCTCCACCCTTACTAACACTCTTCCCTCCCCGGGCTCCTTCCAGGCCCTGCAAACCACCTTTACCCCGCCGTGCCACTTCCACCCAAGGTTTCTTACAGGATCTTTGCCCTGGCGTGAGAACATCGTCACTGTCGGATGTTGCCACCGATCGTTTGCGAGATTCACCAGCCACTTCCATGCCCTCGACACTTTCACTCGCATGCACTGTCACCTGCACCTCTTCACACACACCAAACTGGTACCCTTGTGGCTGTCACACTCCACACTCGCAGCCCCGCCTACTTAGTAGGCGAAATGTTTGCTGTTACTGCAATTAATCAAGTTTTTGTATCCGTACGTTGTCTACAAAGCAGAACGTATTATTCAAGATATTTGGCTGCCTCAAAGTTTCACTGGCATACTGCAGCCCCTTGATGTTGCTGTCGACCCTCAGAAGAAAATATAGATAAATGTTTAAAATGAATGATTCACTTCCAAAAAGAATGATCCTCAGACATCTTTGTAGACTTATGCAGGAAGTAGAATATAAGTGGGAACCACTTGACTTGCGGGATTCAAAGCTTTCTGAAAATCATTCGGTGAATCTTAATCTACTTTAAATATCTACCAGAAAATCGAGTCTAGCGTCAGGACCAATAAACTTCATTGAAAAAAAAGAAACATTTTGAACCTTGTAGCAGTGTGCACTGGAAAACCTTGAGACATATCAAGCAACTTCAGCAAACACTGGGACCTGTAATATATCCACATGAAAGCACAGGAGCGGCCAACAAAATCTTCAGATATTCAGATATGCTGAATATCAGAAGGATATATGCAAACTGCTCTTTCCAAACTGCTCTCTTTCCGCTGATCTTCCGAAGCAACAATCCATTAGTGCCACTAGTTATTTAAACTGGTTTGCCTCCACACTGATCATTATGTTGCTAAGGTGAATGTTATGTTGGGAGACAACTGAAAAATATAATACAACAGAAAAACCGAACCAGTGAATGGTAAAAAGATGCCCAATACAGTGCTGTTTAGATTGTCAGAGGTACCTGATCATGACAGAGTACACGACAGTGTACTGGAGGGGAGGGAATGGGTAGGGGTAGAAATTCATTCTGAAAACTCATTTGGTGACTTACGTCAGGTTTTAATATTTATAAAAAATAGTACATTTATTCATATTTGATCAGCACATGTGGAAAGGATACATCTTGTTTAGATGTCTTCTTGTTGTCCGCGAAATGAAGCCGAGTGTGGCCCCTTGAAAACAATGGCTTTGTACATAGAAGTAAGACCATTCACCTCCCTCCGATGTTGAAGGCTTTGCTGTAATGGCAGATCTGTCCAGGCGAGAGATGAGTCGTCTTGCTCTTTTCTCTATTCTCTGAAGAAGTTGCAGGCATGACAGGGGGCAGGCAGTCGAAGAAAGTAGAGCATACTCGAAGTGTGAGCGCACATGTAACTCGTATAGAACCTTGCAGCCTCTACTGTCGAGTTGATACTTGATACGCCTTAGAGCGGTTAGCTTCTTGGCCGCCTTGTTTGCAAGATTTATTACGTGGTTCTTCATAGTCAGTTTTTAATAAAATTTAACCCAAGAATATCGGCCTCACCCCCGGGTTTCAACACTCTCCCACTCCTTACAACTGTTCCAGCATTACCTTCCCAGTGTCAAGGCACCATCATCATTTGTGCTTTTTCAGAAGCAAGTGTAACCTGCGATCGTTTTCCCCAGCCTGATATAAATGAGAGTAGCTGGCATTGCTTCTCTTGGATAAGTAAATTTCAGAGTACAGTCGTCTGCATATGAATGGGATTTTGGGATGAGTTGAAGGTCATTGAAGTAGACATTCAATAACAATAGCCAAAACACACTTCCCCGTGGAACACAGGTAACGACTGACTGTCTTCTTGACTTTGTCCTATTGAGAACTGTTTTTTTTTATTAGAGAGAGAGAGAGAGATCTACATTGAAAGCAATCACTAAGGAGGCATAATCCAGAGACAGAGATTCCTAGTGCTTGCAGTTTTGCCAAAAGTCTCCGGTGCCATATTCAGTATAGTGCTACTACATAGCTGATCTTGGATTTATCCAGTGACTGGTGCCACATAGTGGAGATGTTTAACAGCAGATCAGCAGCAGAGTGACCTATTCTGAAGTCATGTTGACGGTCACAAAGAAGTGACTGGTAGTCAAAAAACGTCTTGAGATTATTGCCTCAAGAATCTTGCCAGTGATTGACAAGAGTGACACTGGTCTCTAGTCGCTGATTTTTCTTTCTTCTGTTCTTTTTGTGAACAAGGGTTACCTTTGAATCTTTCCAAAGAGAAGGCCATTTACACTGTGTTAGGCAGTGCTGGTAGATGCCAGGTAGAAGTGTCGCTAGCAGGCCTGCACATCTACTCAGCAATCTTGGGCCCAACTTATCTGGGCTCACAACCTTTTCTTAGTTCAGACATTTAATTAGGAGATATACTTCATGGTGCCTCACTGTCACCCCTGATAACTTTGACACAGGTGGTCCCATCCTGCTGATTTAGAGGTGGAATAATTTCATACCTAGTTTTGGACCCCACTCTACCTGATGCTAGTTTTCCTTTTGTATCAACCTCCGGTCTAGAGAAAGCCCAGTTTAGAACTTATTCCATTTGCCAATAGGTTTGCCTGTGCAGGTTCCCCTTATGCCCCCTTATACCTTCTCCAAGCTTTGGACTTAGCAGCAGCGGTCTCTCGTGTGACAACGAAAACTAAACCAATACGAAGGCTTCGTCACATACTGCCGGTAATATATTTATTTTTGGAGATTAAGGATATGTTTAATGAAGGTATTCACTTGGTTATCAACATCACCTTCAAGAACAGCATGCCATTCGGAAGCGGTAAACTCAGAGCTAAGGGCCAGTCAGTTTCTCTTTCACACAGTCAGTTGGGCGTTTTGTTCCTTCATCTTCGTTCTGTTGCAATCTTCAGTGTCATACAGTCATCCTTGTGGCCAGATGATCCAACACAGCCGAGAGGTTTGCAAGTGACTGCGCCTTCAGATATATCACTCACTACTGGGTCAAGGGAAGAGCTAGAGATGTACTCTTCCACGTCCATTTCCAGGCGCTCATGCAGTCCTGCCAGATATATTTCTGGTTCTCGTGTTTCGTCCCGGCACTTGATAGAATATCCTAGATGCAGCCTTATAACAGAGCCCAGTAGAGCAGTGTTGATTACTTGAGAGGAGTTTCGGAATCACCTGTTATACTTCCTGTTGTGGCGCCAAGTTCGTCTCTCTCTTTCTGTCAACGCGTCGCAGAAAACTTAATTCATGAGATATTCCTTCAATATCCATTGAAAGATTCATGGTAAATGATCCACAGGTAATCTTTTTTAAAAGTTAAAATTTTTAAGGTGAACTAGGAGCATTTAAACAGAGAAGTAATCACCGTGTGTTCAAGGGTATTACAGGAATATGCTGTGGAAAGGGATTTTAGACGGAGAGAAACTTTCCAAGTCATTTATTTGTTACTTCTAGAAAAGTGTTTGTATTGTATTGTATGAGGTTCGCCGGTACTGCCGGCCCGGGTCTTCTCCAGATGGCGACCCGGCCTTGGCTCCCAGGAATGGGAGTGTCTTGAGGGGCATGCCAGCGGTGAGCAGCTGGCGACGCGAGGACAGCTGGTGGGGCTGCGCAGCAGCAGACAGTCATGAAGGGCCGAGAGACAGGAGTAGCTAAAAGCGATTAGTGAATTTAAAAAAAAAATCGAAATATTTCTTTTGATAAGCCAAAGACAAGGCAAATACCACATCTAGTATTGGGTCCTTACTCAGACAAGATGGGACTTACACAGATGACAGCAAAGAAATGAGTGAGATACTGAAATCTCAATATGACTCTGTGTTTAGCGAGCCACTAGTCTAAAGATCAACAGTCAAAATTATTTTTTCATGAATGAGCCTCAAAACTCCTTGAATGTATGTCATTTTTTCGACATTACCCTAACTTCGATAGACTTTGAGAAAGCCATTGACAACATGCCCATGCATTCAGCAAGAAACCCCTTTCGTGTGCCCTAAGTATACTATGGAGGAACTTAGACATGGGTGAAATTCAACAGTCACTAAAAACAATGGATATAGCCCCACTCCATAAAGGTGGCAGCAAAGCATTAGCTAAGAACTATAGACCAATAGCTCTAACGTCCCACATCATAAAAATCTTTGAAAGAGTGCTAAGAAGCACGATTTCAAACCACTTGGATTTCCAAAAACTACACAATCCAGGGCAACATGGGTTCAGAGCAGGTCGTTCCTGCCTCTCGCAACTACTGGATCACTATGACATGATCTTGGATGCCATGGAAGAAAACCAGAATGCAGAAACCTTTGACAAGTGTGATCATGGCGTAATAGCGCACAAAATACGTGCTAAATGAATAACTGGCAAAAGTGGGGAGATAGATCTTCAACTTTCTAACCGATAGAACGCAAAGTGTAGTGGTCAACAGAATTAAATCGGAAGCTGCCATAGTGAAAAGCTCTGTTCCACAAGGCATAGCACTCGCCCCCATCTTGTTCCTCATCCTCATATCAGACATAGACAGAGGTGTAATCCACAGCACCGTGTCATCCTTTGCAGATGACACAGTGTCATCTATTGAGGACACAGTTAACCTCCAAGAAGATATAAACCAAGTTTTCCAATGGGCAACGGAAAACAATATGATGCGTCTGTAGTTCGATCCCCGGTACGGGTGGAAACATAGGGCCAGTTTAATTACACCTGCTGTCCTTGTTCTCCTAGTTCTAAGTAGGTACCTGGTAGGTACCTAAGTAGGTACCTGGTAGGTACCTAAGTAGGTACCTGTTAGCCGACTGGTGTGGGTCGCATTCTGGGGACAAGATTAACCTAAGTTCCCTGAAATGCTCTACATAAACAGAGACTTTCAAAATAGTATATCACTGATATCATCTAGGTCTGTATAAGTTGTATTATGTACTTGTAGAAATAAAGATTAACATTATTACTTTATTAGTATTATTATTATCTTTTCTTCACCCACATAGAAGAGACACTGCTCTCTTGTGCGCCCGCACACCGCCTAAGTTCTATAGTTCCACTTTTCCTCTGTAGTTTCCAAATGCCATTTATTTCACCATTGCAAGACACATAATTATCAATTATTTCACTGTTCTTTTTTAACCTAACCATCTTATTTACAATACATTATTCATTTCACAATAATTTTGTCATTACACAAAAACTCATTTCACAATAATTTTATTTCACAAAATAATTTTATTTCATAAAAATTGGCCATTTCACAGAAAAACTGTAACCTAACATCTACATAAAGGCAAAAGTAAGAATGTGAAACATTAGTTAATTTCTTGTTGCTGGTGATTTCGTATAGATGAGAGTTACGTCTCATCTGTAGTATATAGATAAGGTCTTATAAAAGGTTTTTAGGGAAGGCCTTTTACACAACAGCACATGAAGAATATGAAGCAGCCTTTAATTCGTAGGTGGGAGAAAGTGATTTGTTTAAAATGTGAAAAGATCATTAATTTAAACAAATAAATATTTAATGATTGTATTATCGTCTCTAAATTATATGGTTCGCAAAGCATTGATAATGGGAGTTGAAAAAAAATTAAATTTATTTTCTGAGATTTTTAAAAATCATATTGAGAAGAAATCATCATTAAATCTCTGCTTCTGTCAAAACCTGGAAAGGTATTATTAAGTGATCAAAGTCTTGACTCAAGAGGAAATATCTTTCAACAGAAAATAGACGTTGTTAAGTGTGGTATGTCAATACATACTCGGTATTGTATTACCTCTAATTGTAAACTTCCTTTCCGATCTCTTTGGTAAAACATTTAAGATTTTTATCTCAAACAAACAAACAAACAAATTTTATTTCATTGCAACTTTTCATAGATATTTGTAGTTACAATCATAAACTGAAGTGCAAGGAGAGCCACTGACATGCCATGGTGAAGTGCAAGGAGAGCCACTGACATACCATGGTGAAGTGCAAGGAGAGCCACTGACATACCATGGTGAAGTGCAAGGAGAGCCACTGACATACCATGGTGAAGTGCAAGGAGAGCCACTGACATACCATGGTGAAGTGCAAGGAGAGCCACTGACATACCATGGTGAAGTGCAAGGAGATCCACTGACATGCCATGGTGAAGTGCAAGGAGAGCCACTGACATGCCAATTACAATATGATGATATTACATTGTAACAAGTGTTTAAGAAGATGGTAATATAATAGTTAAAATTAAGATTATCTTAAGGAAAATAAGATTGAGCATTTTTTAAAGTAATTTATAGTATGAGTATTTAGTTTAGGGTGAGTAGGGGGTAACATTATAGTATTATTATTATTATTACAATCAAAAGAAGCGCTAAACCACAAGGGTCATACAGCGCAGCAGGGCAGGGTAGGATGCAGGGATAGTGGGTAGTAAGAGGGAGAGGGATGATTAGTAGGGTATGGAGTGCAGCTGGGCAGTGGATAGTGCAGGGATAGAGGGTAGTAAGAGATTGAGGTAGAAGGGACTGAGGGGAGTGCTAGAGGTATAACCTTCAGAGTTTGTGTAGTAAATCAGTTGCTGTCAAAAAGTCAATGAGAGAGTCAGGATTAAAGGAGGGTCCATCAGCAAGAAGGGAAGGTAAAGAAAGGGCCGCAGAGCGAAGACGACGACGGAGGTAAATTCTGTGTGCTCGTTGATAGTGGGGACAGTCCAACAGAATGTGGCGAACAGATACTGGAACCTGACAATGCTCACAGAGAGGAACAGGGAGCCTCTCCATGAGATACCCGTGAGTAAGACGAGTGTGGCCGATGCGAAGACGGGAGAGTGTAGTCTCCCAACCTCGACATTGGTGACAAGAAGAAGGCCAGAAACCTATACTCGGTTTAATAGAATGAAGTTTGTTATGTAGCAGGTCAGACCAACGTTGTTGCCAACGGGTGTGAAGGTGGGTAGCAATGACAGCAAAATAGTCCGTAAATGGAGCACCTCTATATGAAACTGGATGGTCATGTACTGCTGACCGCGCAGCAGTGTCTGCCTGTTCATTGCCCTGTACGTCAACATGACCAGGGACCCAACAAAAAACAATATCTTTGTGTTTGCTAGAGATGCAGCGTAACCAAAGTTGGATACGAAGAACTAGGGGGTGAGGTGTATCAAATTTTCGGATAGCCTGTAAAGCACTAAGGGAGTCTGAAACGACCACAAATGGTGACACAGGCATAGATGCAATACGGATAAGTGCTACAAGAATGGCATATAATTCAGCCATAAAATTTTTAGCTCAGGATAATAGATGCCCTCACATGACGCTGTCCGGGAACACTGCTGCCAATTCGACGCCATCAGAAAACTTAGAACCATCAGTGTATACTGCAATGGTATGGAAATGAGAGCAAAAGTGGTCTAGAAAAGGAGAGCGAGAAGCCACCGTAGGCAGTTGGGCTTTCACGCATGGCAGTGGAAAAGAATAGACACGGACAGCAGGAACTTCCCAAGGGGGTAGGGGAAAAAGGAGATGCCACATGAACATAGAAAGGTGGTAGCTGAAGGGAAGACAAGAGCGAATGTAGGCGAAGAGAAAAGGGACGAAGTAAACAGGGACAATGAACAAATAAAGAGCGTCTACTAACATCTGTGACAATCTTATACATGAAGGATTGTGGAGGTCATGAGAGCGAACATAAGAGCGTAGGCAATGTGCATCATGGCTATCGGACATTGATGGAATGTTCGCATCTGCATAAAGGCTCTCAACCGGTGAAGGACAAAAAGCACGGAGGAATAAACGTAATCCCTGGTGATGGATGGGATTAAGACTAGACAGAGTAGCAGGGGAGACCGCCGAATATATCTGGTCACCATAATCGAGTTTCGATAAAATTAGGGCTGAATGCAAGCGAAGGAGTGTTCTGCGATCAGCCCCCATGAAAGATGTGCTAGGGTTTTAAGGAGGGTCAGCCGGCTATGACAAGTTGCCTTCAGAGAGGTAATGTGAGGTTTCCAGGACAATCGACGGTCAAACAGGAGGCCGAGAAACCTGACCGTATCATGTTCTGGGATACGCGAGCCATATAGGTACAATGGATGATCAGAGACCACTGAACGTCTAGTGAACGTAATTTGGTGAGTGGTGGCCTAAACGGAAACACTGTTGATTGCATACTGGAGTGAAACTGCAATGAGGTGACAGTCAGTGCCCGCACAAGCTATAGCAAAGTCATCTACATGAATAGGTGACCAAATATTGGATGGAAGAATAGATGCCAGATTATTTATAGCAAGGAGAAAGAGTGTTGTGCTCAGAACACATCCCTGGGGAACACCTTCAGCTTGGACAAACTCCAGGGAAATCATATTATTAACCCATACAGGGAAATGTCTTTCAGTTAAGCAGGCCTTAAGGAAAAATGGTAGATTGCCTCAGAGGCCTAAGGAGTGGGCCTGGGCCAAGATATTATACCTCCAAGTTGTGTCATATGCCTTCTCAAGGTCAAAAAAAAAAATGGCAATAACTGAGTGGTTATTAGCAAAGGCATTACGAATATATGTATCCAAGTGCAGTAAGGTGTCAATGGTAGAACGGCCCTGTTGCGGCCTCCTACCTAACATGATAGTTAGGTAGTTATCCTGCCGGCCGGCAGTCACTGGGTACATCATCAGACCCGATGTTGGACTGCTGAGCCGGCTTGACTGACAGTGTTTTCACCAGACTCTCACAGACAACATCTGCTGGTGACAACTAGGCTTTACTAACAGTATTCACCAGACTACAACTGCAGGTGAGAGGCCTTAGTTCACCCCTGCGTGAGAGTCCACTGAGTTTTGATGGCCTCAGAGTTGCTTGATGGCCTCACTCAGTTCATCTGATACTTATGGACTTTGTTCCTGCTTTGACACACACCTGCTGGACTTCGTTTCCTGTTGGCTAGTTTATGAGTGTCGTGTGAAACACAGAGAAGCGAGTGTCATGTGAGACACAGAGAAGCGAGTGTCGTGTGAGACACAGAGAAGGGAGTGTCGTGTGAGACCCAGAGAAGGGAGTGTTGTGTGAGACACAGAGAAGGGAGTGTCGTGTGAGCCAGAGTAGTGTTTTATAGAGAAGGTTGTGTAAGGTATTGTGTGTTAAGTTTACAGTGTCGGTAAACACAGGTGAAGGATGTAACACGGAAAGTCATGTAACATTAATAATGTCATGACACAGAGAAAAGGTGTCGTATGACAATGAGAAGGCGTGTTATGACACAGAGAAAAGGGTGTCGTGTGACACGGTAGGGAAGGTGTCGTGTGACAGAGGGCAGGAGACCACCAAGGCACGCACTTCTGAGAATGCTTGCCCGAGGTTTGGGGAATAGAATGAGAAGCTGCGGTTAAGACAAAGGACGAGAAGAGATGTAAAGCCTCATCAATGGAGGATGAGAAAGGAGCCTCTTGAAAAGCAGTAAGATGTGCGTAAAGGTCCCAATTCGCCCGGTCAAATTGCCAGTGTGGGCTACGAGGAGATGGAGAATATGAAGGAGAAGTAAGGATGATTGGAAAATGATCGCTGTCATGCAAGTCCGGGAGGACAGACCATGTGAAGTCGAGGACAGTTGAGGAAGAGCAGACAGAGAGATCGATGCAAGAGAAAGAATGAGTTCGAGGATCAAAATGGGTGGGAGTACCCGTATTTAAAACATGGAGAGGGAGAGAAGCAAGAAATGCCTCCAAATGAATGCCGCGGTAGTCACAGTGAACCCCCCAGAGAAAATGGTGGGCATTAAAATCGCCAAGTAATAGAAGGGGTGGCGGTAAGGAAGAAACCAGAAAGACATCTGGGATAGACAATGCCCGAGAAGGGGAGAGATACAAAGAACAGAGTGTATACCACTTATTCAAGTGGATATGGGCTGCAGTGTAATGCAGAGAAGTATGAACAAAGAGCTGACAGTATGGAATACCAGTGCATATAAGAAGAGAACTTTCGTTAAAGGTTCCATCGGAAAAAGGATCCTGAGGCCGCGGATATTCCACTGTAAATAAGCCATGATTTACGAAGAGAAAGATACAAGAAAGCCGAAGGTAGAGGTATCTATGGACTAGAAGGGTTAGAAAAGTCCACGTGTGGAGGCAGCGGAAGACTTGTAAGCAGTGAAGGATTGGGATGCTGCGAAGGAAGGAGGGGTGTAGACGGAGAAGAGAGAGGAGGAGGAACCGGAGGTTGAGTGGTGTCCATCAACGTTTGAGTCTCCGTAATATATTCTGCAATAGCTTCTAGTGTTTCAGAGGACAAAGACTCAGGATGTGGGACCACATTAGAGATGGAAGGAGGAGGATGGTCAGCAACAATCGGGGAGACTATGGACTGTACTAAAGTAGGGGGGGTGAGGAAAAGGAAGAGGAAACTGTCGAAGGGGCTTGGGAGGGGACAGAAGTGGAAGCGACCTGTGAAGGGGCGATAGAGGAAGAAACTTGGGAGGGGACAGGGGATAAAGGTATTGAACGAGGAGGATAATGAACCTCCACACACATAACAGAACTAGTTGGAGGTGAGAAACTAGGCATAGAAACTGGGAAGGAAAAATGTTCAGGATGGGGAAGGAAAAAAGGGGTGAGAGGAGAGTTTAACAATGGGGATTTTTTGCTGGACTTCTGAGAAGGAGAGGGGCGGTGAGGAGGTGTTGAACGAGGACATGTAGACACAGAACTGTGCGAGTGAGTAGAGGAAGAGGTGAGGACAGTATGGGGTGCCGAGGTAGGGATTTCGGAGCCCAGGACTGCAAAAGAATTCGAAACAGGGGTGACTGAGAATGGGGTGACCACAGAGGAAGTTGCGAGAGTTGGGACCCCAGAAGTGGGAGGACGTTTAGCAACGCGAGAATAGGAAATATGAGGAAGTCTCCCTTGAAGGCGTAGATGAGAGACAGTAATGGCATATGGGAAGCCTTCTGCCTCTTTGAGACAACGGATTTCACGCTCATTTAAGTAAACTTGACAATGGCGAGAGTAAGATGGGTGCGCCTCATGACAATTAAGACAAGATGGAGGTAGACTGCAAGAAGGATTGGCATGGTCGTCGGCACCACAGGCTGGGCATTCGGCCATGGACCTGCAATATTTCGCCCGATGACCAAAACGCCAGCAGTTTCTACACTGTTGTGGTGTAGGGATCACCTTTCGAATTTGCAAATGGTGTCCCACAATGTAGACCGAGGGCGGAAGGTCACAGCAGTCAAATGTTAAGGAGCAATATTGCAAGGATATCGTCTTCGCCGACGGGCAGGGAGGACAAAAGTGTCAACTTTGAGTATAGGAAGGTCTTGGAGCTCAAGCTGCTCCAGAATGTCACCACCACATGTTTGGAAATTCTGTTGGATAATGGTATGGGGTAGAATGACAGTACCACTACAAGAATTGAGAGAATGATGTTTTTCAATAGTGTCAGGAATAGCATCTATGGTCATGAGGAGAGAAAGATCACGAGCTTGGCCAGCATTCTGAACCGTGATGATGTGTGTGCCGCTTTTGAGAGTGTTAAAGGAGATATCTTTACCCACATGGCGTAGGAGAGCTTTACCAATACTATGATCGGAAAGATAGGTAGTAGAAAAAGTCGGTCTCAGAGTAAAAAACTTAGTCCATTGTGTAGTGTGAAACATAGTGTTTAAGGGGAGTGCGTGACGAGCTGGTCGTTTCTGAGATGAATGAGAATGAATCAACGAAGTATCATCATGTAAGGGTCTTGGGCGTTTAGATGTGGGACCAGAGTTGGTCCGACGTGGGACGGACGAGCAACCAGAAAATTGCCGCACCGTAGAGGGAGAAGCCGGAAGCAAGGTCAGAGAAGAGTGGAGGTCAGACGTATCAAAAGGGCCAGTCGGAACCCCGGTACCTGAAGCAGGTGACGAACTGGCACCAGCAAGAGGTACAGGGGTATTGGAAGTGTCTGAAGAGTGGTCCAATAACGAGGCAGGGTCAGAACAGGGTGCATTACAGGAAGGGGCCCGGGGGTAGTAGGTTCACGGAGTGGGACGTCCATGGTTAGGTTACTTCTTTCTTTTTGATTTTTTGAAAAAAAAAGAAGAAAATAAAATTAAAAGAAAAAAAAAGAATAAAAAGGGGGGGGGAACGTGGAGGAATAGCACTTAGGAGGAATGAAAGGGGAGTGAATCCTCCTCTGCGCCCAAGAGGATTTCAGCACCGCAAGTAGTGCAGATGCGGCCTGGAACCCGTGCCATACCATTCCCTTCATGCCAGTAAACCAGCAATCTGGGATAGCAACCTCACAGCCACCGAGCCACCTCGGCGAACAAAAGAAAGGGAGGCCGAACACCCGCCAGAAAGCATACCTTCTTCGGCCACCACCCCCGGAATCCGAAAGGTGGCTTCCAGAGATACACCCGTCGCCCGAAAGACACCCAAAGCCACCCCCCGGGAGACCGGAGAGGGATCGAGAATTCCCCAGGCGATCCAGATTCCACGGCAAACTACACCACCGCCAAGAACCTCAATGGAATGGGATGGACCACGGTACCCTTCCCCCTACCTAGGAACCAGAATGCCTGTGGGGAGAATCCCACAGGTTAAAAATGGGAAGGGAATAAGGAAGGTGAGGAGGAGGAGAAGGAAAAAGGGAGGATGGGGAAGTTGGGATAGGGGAGGGGGGATTGGGGGGTAATTAGATTCGGTCTGAGGAAGAAGACCAAGAGGTCCAATTCCTCAGACCGATAGCCTCTTTACCGTGACAAGAAGCCCCCCTTAAAGAGGATCTCGTCCTGACATTCGGTATAGATACAAAATTTACCTCTACCACCGACACCTAATCTGGTGATGATAATGCTAAGTAGTGAGGAACTCTAAAATAGTTAAGAAAAAAAGAGGAAAGAAACAAGAGCAGAAATTAAAGGTAGACATCACCCACTTCCATATTCAACCCCGTCAAACTTCAAAAAATTCTGGATCTAACGTATCTCATAAATTGAAGAGTTTTATTCAGAAATATTAATAATGCCAATTCTATGATTAAAGCTTTGAAAAGTAATTAAATGTCAGTTGGTACACAAATGACGATCTCATTAGTCTTTTTTCTGGGCAAAATATTATTGAATTACAAAATATTTTAAATGAAAAGTGTGTGTTGACCATTAACCAATTGTTTACTGACGACTTGATTCAAATACGACATTTTTAAAATGATTTTAGAATTTACACTGATGTTATGATGAATCCTCTGGCCAGGAGATAATTGAGTCTTATAAAGGGTTTTATATTTATATTTTTTTGTTAAATTGGTATTTACCGAAATTATGCATATCGGGAGATATGCATAACTTCGGGATCTAATAACGGTCATCGAAGATTATTTTCATCAGAGTCTTATAATGATTTTAGAATAAAGATTTGCTGTTTTATGAAATTTAACGAAGAAGAATGAAACACTGGGTCACTGTGAACGAGATCGTATGTCAAGCAGGAAAGATAAGAGTAGAAGCACCTGGCATCTTCGCCTCACTCATACTGTCTTGTGTACTGAAATGAAATCGTCCAGTGTAAACAAAATGGAGAACTTAAAGGAAAAATTGACTGATGATAAATTTTTGCCATGATAATCCTCTTGCAGTGGTGAAGAGGCTCTTCGTCTGAGGAATTGAACGCTTCAGTCTTCTTCCTCCGATCGAACCTAATTACCCCAATTCCTCCCCTTTCCTGTTCCATCCTCCTCATCCCTCCTTTTCCATTCCTCCTTCTCTCCCCATCCCTCCTTTTCCATTCCTCCTCCTCTCCCTATCCCTCCACTTTCCCTTTCCTGTTTTCTGCCTTTGAGGTTGTTCCCTTAGGGTTTGTAGTTTCTAGTCCTGGGAAGGGGCTCTGGGGCCCATCCCATTCCGTTGAGGTCCTTGGTGATAGTGCAGTCTGCTGTGGAATCTGGATCGTCTGGAGATCCCGATCCCTTTCTGGTCTACCAGGGGGATGATTCAGGTGTCTTTCAGGTGACAGGTGAATCTCTGGAGGCTGCCTTTGTAGCAGGTTTCCGACTGCCCTCTCTTTTGTCCGATGAGGTGGCTCAGTAGATGTGAGGTTGCTATCCCAGATTGCTGGTTTACTGGCATAAAGGGTAGGGTATGGCACGGGGTTCATGCCATATCTGCACTATCTGAGGACTTTTTTGGCATGGAAGGGATACTTATGGTCCTTTGCCTCTGGGAGCTACCCTTTCAAGGTTCCCCTCCTTTTATCTTTTCTTTCCTCTTTTCTTTTTTTTCTAAAAAGCAAAAGAGAAACCTAACCATGGACTCCCAAATCAATGAAACTGCTCTTCCCGGGCCACATTCTGTAGCAGCACCCTCTTACGACCCTGCCTTGTTACTGGACCATCCTTCGGACTTTTCTAATGCCCCTGTATCTTCTGCTGGTGACAATTTGTCGAACACTCCTGATACCATGCTTCTCCGGCTTCTCCCCATACGGTAAGACGGTTTTCAGATCGTTCGCCCCCCAGAACGGACCACCTCTGGTCTTGCATCCAAATGATCACGACCTTCCTCTGATGACACTGCTTCGAATACCTCTCACTCTACTCAGAAAAGACCAACGTGACAATCGCTCCCTTTACATATTATGGATCATAGTACATAACGGACTAAGTTTTTCACTCTACAGCCGACATCTTCCTCAGACTTTCTTTCCGATCATAGTATCAGCAAGACGCTCCTGCGCCATGTCGGTCGAAATATTACGTTTCATGATCTCAAGAGTGGTGCACGTATCGTCTTGGTACAAAATGCTCGCCAAGTTCACGATCTTTCTCTCCTTACCACCATAGACACTAATCCTGTAACAATTCAAAAATACTATTCTCTCAATTTTTGTAGTAGTACCGTCATTCTACCTCATACTATTGTTCAGTGTAATTTCTAGACATGTGGTGACGACATTCTCGAACAGCTTGAGCTCCAAGACCTCACAATTTTCAAAGTAGACACATATGTGTCACGGACGGAGACGCTACCCCTGCAATGTCCTCGGTTTATATCGCGGGACACCGTCTACAACTCCGGAAGTTGATAGCTACACCACAACAGTGTAGAAATTGCTGGCGTTGTGGTCATCTAGCATAATATTGCAAGTCCATGGCGAAATGTCCAGTGTGTGGTGCCGCCGACCATAGCAATACGTCTTGTAGTCTACCTCTCTCTTGCCTTAATTGTAATGAAGCTCACCCATCTTATTCTCGTTGGATGAACGAGAAATCTGTTATCTCAAAGAGATAGAAGGTTTTACCTACGCCATGTCATTCTCTCATCTACACCTCCAGGGGAGACTTCCCCACGTTCCTTATTCTCGAGTTACTCAGAGGGCCCCCAAACTCTGGGGTCCCAACTCCTGCAGTCTTCCCTGTCGATACACCTTTCATAGTCTCCTCTGTATCTAACTCTTTTGCAGTCCTAGACTCTGAGGCTCCTAAGTTGGCACCTCATACTGTTCTCAAATCTTCATCTTCTCACTCGCAAGTTTCTATATCTACAAGACCTTGCACAACAGCTTCTTCCCTTCGCCCCTCTACTTCTCCAAAGTCCAAAAAATCCACAAAGTGTAAATCTCCATTAACCTCTCCTTCACTTATCCTACCCGGACATTTTTTCTTTCCAGTTTCTATATCTGGTTCTTTACCTCTTACTAGCTCTATTATAAGTGTGGAGATTCATCCTCCTCCTCGTACAGTCCCTCCCTCTCCTGCCCCCTCCCAAGTTTCTTCCTCTTCTGTCCCCTCCCAAGTTTCTTCCTCTCCTGTCCTCTCCCAAGCTTCGTCTCAAAATAACTCTAACCTTTCTTTCCCCCATACTTTGGTAACTTCCATCGTCGCCCCGATCTTTACTCACCCAACTTTCCCTTCTATCTCTGATGTCGTTCCACATACAACGTTCTTGTCCTCTGAAACTCTTGAAGCTATCCCCGAATATATTGAGGAGACTAAACCACTGATGGACACTGATCCACCTCCCGTCACTACTCTTCACTCTTCTACTCCATCTGAAAAACTATTTTCTTCACAGCGTTCCAATCCTTCACTGCTTACTCATTTATCGCTGCCTTCACATGTGGACTTTACTAACCCTTCTAGTCCGTAGATACTTATTGCTTGATATTTCCTGTATCCTTCTTTTCTCAAATCATAGCTTATCTAAGTGAAATATCCGAGGCCTCAGAGGTAAGAGGGGTGAGCTTCAGATATTGCTCTCCCAGTTTTCCCCTGTTTGTGTTTGATTACATCAACCCAAATTGAGCTCCACTGTTATCCATCCTGTCTTGGGCTATATTTTATTATAGTCATTGGATCCTTTTCCCGATGGAACCTTTAACGAAAGTGCACTTCTGGTATGTACCGGTACACCATATCATCAGATCTTTGCTCATACTTCGCTGCATTACACTGCAGCATGCATCTACTTGAATAAGTGGTATACGGTCTGTTCTTTGTATCTCTCTCTTTCTCGGGCATTTTCTATCCCAGACGTTGCATTTCTGATTTCTTCATTACCATCACCACTCCTGTTATTAGGCGATTTTAATACTCACCATTTCCTCTGCGGGGTCTCACTGTGACTCTCGCGGCATTCAGTTAGAGGGTTTTTTCACTTCTCTTCCCCTCATTGCTTTAAATACGGCTACTCCCACCTGTTTTATTCCTCGTGCTCAGTCTCTCTTTTGCATCATCAACTGCACTAGACTTTACCTAGTCTGTACTCCCAGACTCACATGATAGCGATCATTTTCCAATCCTCCTTACCTCTTCAAAGTCCACGCTGGCAATTTGACTGAGCGAATTGGGACTTTTACTCGTGTCAGACTGTTTTTAGTGAGGACCCTTCTTCGTCTTCTATTGATGAGCTGTTACACCTGTTCTCGACCTCTGTTTTAATCATATCTTCACATTCTGTACCCTAAACCTTTGGCAAGCATTCTCAGAAATGTATGCCTTGGTCTCCTGCTTGTGCTCGTGCGGTAAGTTTGAAACGCGCTGCGTGGGGCAGGTATCTTTACAATAGGACCACAGAGCGACTCCAACACGGCGGGCGACCACTCTCGCCCGCCGTGTTGTCCGTGAAGCTAAACGCACTTGTTGGCAGGATTATGTTTCTACCATCACTTCGGCTTAGTCTATGAGTGCAGTCTGGGAAAAAGTACTGAATCTGAGTGGCAAATACTCTCCAGACCCGGCTCACGTTCTTCGAGTTGCGAATCCTCTTGAAGTTGCCACCGAAATTGGTAATCATCTTCTCTCAGGGACTCCATCTATGCCCCTTGTTTCTTTCCTCCAAGTCTGCCACAGAGTTAGAGCCTTTAGATTTTTCCACTTGTACACTTCTGGAACAAGAGTCAACACTTTCCACTTGCCGATCATCGGCAGCTGGGCCTGACGGCATTCATATCCGTATGCTCCAGCATTTACGTCCGTCAACCCTTGTTGTCCTCTTATATATATTTAATTTTATATGGTCGCAAGGAGTTCTTCCCCAGCTGTGGAAATCTGCCATTGTTCTACATTTTCGTGAACCAGGTACATCGGGACATGATGCCTTCCACTATCGTCCAGTTTCTCTTATCAGTGCAGTTTGCAAGGTAACAGAACGACTGATAAATAGACGTTTGATGTATGTGGTATTTAGATACACAATAGTCTATCCACTGGTCAACATGGCTTTACTATTGACCCTTTACTCCGTTTAAATACGTATGTTCGTAATGCCTTTGTTAATAACCACTGTTATCGCCATCTTTTTTGATCTTGAGAAGGCATATGACACAACTTGGAGATATAACATCTTAGCCCAAGTTCACTCCTTAGACATCCGAGGGAATCTTGTTTTTCCTTAAGAATTTCTTATCTGGACTTTGTCCAAGCTGAAGGTGTCTCCCAGGGATGTGTCCTTAGCACCACACTTTTTATCTTTGCTATAAATAATCTGGCATCTGTTCTTCCATCTAATATTTGGTCATCGCTTTATGTAGATGCCTTTGTTATAGCTTGTGCAGGCGCTGACTGTCGCCTCATTGCAGTTTCTCTCCAGAATGCTGTCAACCATGGGTTTAAATTTTCTAGTTCTAAAACACACCAAATTACTTTCACTAGACGTTCTATCATACCTGATAATCCATTGTACGTGTATGGCTCACGTATACCTGAACGTGATACTGGCAGGCTTCTCGGGCTTCTGTTTGACTGTCAGTTATCCTGGAAACCTCACATTGCCACCTTGAAGGCGGTTGAACCTTCTCAAAACCCTCGCTCATCTTTGATGTCGCGCTGATCCTCGAACTCTCCTTCGACTGCATTCTGCCCTAATTTTATCGAAAATAGAATATGGCGACCAGATATATTCAATGGCCTCTCCTGCAACTCTTTCTAGTCTTGATCTCATCCATCACCAGGGATTACGTTTATGCCTCGGTGCTTTTCGCTCTTCACCTGTTGAGAGCCTCTATGCAAAGGCGAATATTCTATCCTAGAATGATCGCTGTGATGCTCATTGTCTCCACTATTTTGTTTGCTCTCATGACTTTCGCAATCCTTCCATATATAAGATAATAACGAATGTTAGTAGAGGTTCATTGTTAGTTCGTCACCCCAGTTTACTCTGTCCCTTTTCCTTTCATCTACATTCGCTCTTGTCTTCTTCTCAGTTTCCCCCTTCATATGTTCACGTAGCATATAACTTTTCTCTTCTCCCTTCGGAGGTTACGACAGTTCGTGTATGTTCTCCACTGCCATGCGCGAAAGCCAAAATACGTACAGTTGCTTCTTGCTCTCTTTTTCTTAATCACTTCTGGTCTCATTCTTATGCCGTCGTAGTGTACACTGATGGTTCTAAATCTCTGACATTGTCGGATTTGCAGCATTGTTTCCAGACAGCGTAGTACGAGGGCATTTATTAGACTCGACTAGTATTTTTTCAGCTGAACTGTATGCAATTCTCGTAGCAATTATCCGTATTGAATTTATGCCTGTATCAACATTTGTGTTAGTCTCCGACTTCCTTAGTGCTTTGCAAGATATACAAAAATTTGATTCACCTCATCACTTGGTCCTTCGTATCCAGCTTTTGTTACGCCGCATCTCTAGCAAAAACAAAGATATTGTTTTCTGTTGGGTCCCCGGTCATGTTGACGTACAGGGCAATGAACTGACGGACACTGCTGTGAGGTCAGCAGTACATTACGTATCAGTTTCATATAGAGGTGTTCCATTCACAGACTATTTTGCTGTAATTTCTGACCACCTTTGCAACCTTTGGCAACAACGTTGGTTTGATAATATAGATAACAAATTACATTCTATCAAATCAAGTTTAGATTTCTGGCCATCTTCTTGTCATCGATGCTGAGATTGGGAGACTTCGCTCTCCTGTCTTTGCATCGGGCACACTCGTCTTACTCACGGGTATCTCATGGAGAGGCGCCCTGTCCCACTCTGTGAGACTTGTCAGGTTCCAGTTTCGGTTCGTCATATTCTGCTGGACTGTCCCGTCTATCAACGGGAACGCAGAATTTACCTCCGATGGCATCACTGCTCTATCTCACTTTATCTTCCCTCCTTGCTGATGGACTCACCTTTGACTCAGACTCCCTCGTTGACTTTTTGACAGCAACTCATTTACTACACAAATTTTGATGTTACTTCCTCTGGCACTCCTCATAGTCTTTTCTAACTCTCCCTCTGATGTTACTCCACCCTTGCTACTTTATAATTCTGTACTATCCTCTGCCCGGCTGCGATGTATGACCTTTGCAGCTTTAGCACTTTTTTATAATAATAATAATAATAATAATAATAATAATAATAATAATAATAATAATAATAATAATAATAATGCCATGATAATGGTTACATTGTATTTCATGTGAATTTTGTTGGTGTAAAGGGTTTTTAGATCAAGTTATTATCTGGGTAAGAAATACCTCTATGTAATCTATATAGATGTACAGCTGAGGATCGTCTCCCTCCAGAAATTGTAATTGATCTGAAACCTTCACTTGAATAAAAAAATGAATTCGCCTTAATTAGCAGATATAGAAATCGAATTTGCTATTGGTAGATCATTAGAAGAAAATATTTCTCAAAGATTAAGTGAAGATTCAAGAGATCTGCATTTGGTGCATGGTTTGAGAAGATGGGATAACATCACTCAAGGAAGATGTTGACCAACCTTTACAAAGTTTAAAGGATAATAAGCATATACGAGAGGTTATTTTACTTGAATAATCAAGTAAGGACTGCTGTTCTTAGTAGCTTTAATTCGTATTTAATCAATAGTTGGTGACCTTCAACTTGGTATTGAAAAAAATCCTTTGTATTACTTGAGGAGATTCTTAAACTTTATCACTCGTAAAGTTCGCATTTGAAAAAATGTTGGAGAACATGTTATGACTTCAGCTTCATGTCACTTGCATGTTCACATAATATTGTGTTTAATAAGACGAATTTTATTTTTCTTTGAGAGGTCAGGATGTCAGTAGACCCTCAGGAAAGAGTCGGAATAAAATGGACTACAGAATTATAATTTTTATGTATCTCCTATGACGATTTATTGAATAAAGCACACTTATAATTTATTTTAATAAATAAAATGGATTATTGAGCTATAAGCTTTCATTTCATTTCTTATTTGAAGACATATTATCCACTTCGGTGCTGTTGACACCAACTCCGAGTCCGAGGGACTGATTACCTCATCTTTTGTATATAGTTCTACTGTCTTCAAATGTCCCAGAATTTGTATTGATAAAGCCACTGGATGGCGAAACGTTTACAATAAAGATTCCCAGATGTTGCACATGTGTCTTAATTTCAAAATGGATTATAGAGCTATAAGCTTTCATTTCATTCTTTATCTGTAGATATATTATCCACTCATTTTTATTATCTTTCACTATATGATGGAGCTTCTTACAATATTTTTCGGGTACCTTAAAACTATAATTAAACAAATTACTTGATCGTCATAAGATTTTAATTGTGATGCAAAAACAGAAAATATTATGTTAGACACATATGCAACACTTGGGTATCTTTATTGTGGAAACGTTTCGCCACACAGTGGCTTCATCAGTCCAATACAAAGAAGAAAGTAGTAATAAAAGGAGGAGTTTGAGGTAATCAGTCCCTCGGCCTGGAGTCTGATTACCTCAAACTCCTCCTTTTATTACTACTTTCTACTTTGTATTGGACTGATGAAGCCACTGTGTGGCGAAACGTTTCCACAATAAAGATACCAAAGTGTTGCATATGTGTCTAATTTATAACTTGTCGGTTCTCTGAACCATTCATCTACAGAAAATATTATGTTCTTCCGCTAAAGAGTGGATCTGCCTTGTTTATAAAGAAACTTAACTAATTTGGATAGCAATTTGTGGTGTTGCATTGACAAAAATAATCCTTTAATACACCAGTGAAACAGATGAATGTCTTGGAATTCTTCTTCTCCATCAAAAATTCCTTCTCAGAGCATATTCATGTGATTCCCTTGAAAACATTGTAATTCTATTTTGTTCTCTGTCCACAGTTCCTAGTTCACCTTGGAAAACATTTGGTGCATTAGATAATACCTTTCAGGTATTATATGGAGAAACTTACCATAGTTACATTTTGAACTGAATCCTTTGTTTGAAAAAGGTTTCCTGTGGTATATTTACCAGGTATCTTTTCATTTTATGGAGATAGAAGCGACATCTCAAGATTCTTGTGTGTGAGAGAGAGAGAGAGAGAGAGAGAGAGAGAGAGAGAGAGAGAGAGAGAGAGAGAGAGAGAGAGAGAGAGAGAGAGAGAGAGAGAGAGAGAGATAGTTTTAATGTACCCGAAAAATATTGTAAGATAATATGTCTTCAAATAAGAAATGAAATGAAAGCTTATAGCTCTGTAATCCATTTTATTTATTAACATAAATTATAAGTGTGCTTTATTCAATAAATCGTTATAAGAGATACATAAATATGATAGCTTTACAGTGTTGTGAACACTCGACGTCCCGACATGATAGCTGTTGTTGAAACATTTTTGGACGACAGGACTCTAGAAAATTTTACATGGATGAGAAGATACAGGCAAGGGCGAGGGGGAGGTGTTGCTGTGTGCGTCTCTAAAAGTATACATGCCCAGCACATTGATGCTGCCATCACTACTCATCTTGAAATGATGTTCTTCAAGCTATGCATAAACATTGCACATACTAGTACAGAGGTACTAGTATGTGCAATGTACAGACCTCAGTGACAACATGCAGACCCCATCAACTTCCTAATGGAAAATGTGGACTCCCTTCTGCTCCAACACAACTGTCAAACCGTCAACATATCATAATTGTTGGTGACCTCAACCAACATCTTATACAGAAGGACTTTGATGACTTTCTTGTAGTGTTTGACATGAGATTTCCCTACTCACATCTCTGGCTCCTTCCTTGACCCGGCAGTGAGTGATCTGGCAGAAGGTATAGTCGCTTGTCAACCCCTCGGCTATGTTAGATAGTCTAACCACAAGGCTGTTTATACGACACTGTAGATCCCAACAGAACGAGGTAAGGAGTCCACACGCACAACCTGGCTATGGCAAAGAGGTAATTTGGCCAGCCCTTTGCTTTGAGCTCGCCACCAAAGATTGGAATGCTCTTCTCCAAGGGGATGTTGACAACTAAGTGAATGCCTTCACTGGACACATCCTTAATCTACAACAAGAACACATCTCTCACAGGCAGTATGTGACAAAGCCTACAGATCAGCCTTGGTTTGGCTTTCGTTGTAGAGAGGCTGCTACTGCTAAGTACAAGGCATGGCGAAGGTATACTACCTATAACAGGAACGTACACAGGCAAGCCTGTAGGCATATGGGTGAAGTTCAAAAGTGGGCCATCTCTAAATGGGAGGTGGACACAAAAAGAAAGCTAGCATCAGGTAGAGTGGGCTCCAAAACCTGGTGGTCCCTAGATGGGACCATCTATACTAGTAGTCAAGAGAAAGCTGACCTCTTTGCCGAACACTTTGCTACTAAAATGCAAGTTGCCGATCCAGCAAGGGACCCTTCTCGGCTAGCTACAAGAACTGTGTCAAAACTGTCAGTGGTGACAATAAGGCAGGGAGAGGTGCATCTTCTTCTTAAATCGCTTGACCAAGAAAAGGCTGTGGACCCAGACAAGTTGAGCCCAAGATTGCTGAGTAGATGTGCAGACCAGATAGCAGCACCTATAACTCGCATCTTTCGGCACTGCTTAGTATAGTGTAAATGGTCTTCTCTGTGGAAAGAGGCAAATGTAGTCCCTGTTCACAAAAAGAAGAGCAGAGCAGAAATCAGCAACTACAGACCAGTGTCACTCCTGTCAATCACTGGCAAGATCCTTGAGAAAATAATCTCAAGACAAATGGTAAAGTTTTTTGACTACCACTCACTACTTTGTAACCGTTAATATAGCTTCAGAAAAGGTTACTCTGCTGCTGATATGTTGTTAAACCTCTCCAATAAATGGCATCAGTCACTGGATGAATCCAAAGTCAGCTGTGTGGTAGCACTGGGCATTGATGGTGCTTTCGACCGAGTGTGGCACCAGGGACTCTTGGCAATACTGCAAGCACTATGTCTCCTCAGAGTGGTTCTCAATGGAACAAAATCAGCAAAACATCCTATTGGGGCAAGTGTTCCACAGTCATGAAGATGACTGTACTAACATTTACTTATCCAAGAGAAGAAATGCCAGCTGCTCTAAGCTACATCAATCACCAGCTTAAAGCTAAATCAGCCTGGAGAAACCGTTGGCTGGCAGATAATATTTGCACCTGAGAAAACACAAATGATGATGGTCTCTAGGCACCATGATGGTAATGCCGGAGCAGTAGCAAGGGATCCTTAGCCTAACCTTGTCAAACCCTCTGTAAAAAAATAAATAAAGAGAGAGACAGACAGACAGAGAGGTCACACTGCTGCTGATTTGCTGTTAAATCTCTCCACTAAGTTTCACCAGTCACTGAATGAATCCAGGTGAGCTGTGTAGTAGCACCGGATATTGCTGGTGCTTTCGACCGAGTATGACACCAGTGACTCTTGGCAAACCTGTTAATACTGGGAGTCGCTGGGTCTGCACTATGCTTCCTTAGTGATAACCTTCAAGGTAGATCTCTAAGCGTAGTTCTGAACGGGACAGAGTCAACAAGACACTATTGATGCATGTGTTCCGCAGGGAAGTGTGCTTGGACTTTAGTTATGGAATGTCTACTTCAGTGACCTTCCTCACTTCATCCCAGAATTCCATGCATATGTACTTTGATGTTTACTTATGCAAAAGAAAAAATACCAGCTGCTCTAAGTTACATCAATCACCAGCTTACAGTTATATCAGCCTGGGGGAAAACGATGGCAGGTTAGTTTTGCATCTGAGAAAAAAATTGAAGGTCTTTATTCACCATGATGGTAATGCTGGAGCAGTGGTAATAATGAATGGGAGATTATTGGTACCCGAGGATGAAGTTGATATCCTTGTAGTAAATTGATTCTAAAGTGACAATGAAGAGCCACGTTGTAAGCCTTGCAAAAAAAAAAGGAACCTTACAGCACTTCGACGTATCTCATATCTGCTCGACAGTAGAGATTATAAAAATCTGTAGGAGGCAGACGTACACTCACACCTACAGCAAGCTTCACTTTCTTCGATTGACCGCCCCCCCCCCCATTTCATCTTTCATCTGCAACTTCTTGGCAGAATATAGAAGAGAGCAAGACGACTCACCTCTCGCCTGGACCCAGCCTGGAGAGATCTGTCATTTCAACAGAACCTTCAACACAGGAGGGATGTGGGTGGCTTTACTGTTATATACAAGGTCAATAATGTCAATTTGCCACATTTGGTTCTACTCCGAGGACAGCGAGACTTGAGCTTCTATGCAACAAGATGGGCAGCAAACATCAAATACACTCTGACCTTCTCCAAAACACAGCTTTATAAGAGATCATTTATTCCCTAGGATGACTCGAGTCTGGAACATTAGTACAGCATAACGACATCAACAAAATAGTTAATCAAATGAAATCGTTGGCCCATAGATGGCTCCAACTTTAAGATAATTGGGAAGATAAGATGTATCTAGATTTGTGGAAGGAGACGCTATTATAAAAGTGACATACATGAATATGAACTTGGAGAGAGAGAGAGACTGACACAAATTAATATATAATATTTTAAAATATGAAAATCTTAATTTGTTGTGATGATGATGTGTTTGTTTGAAAATTTTATCAACGAATTACCTCTTTTCTTGATCTATATCTCTTCCAACAACTTAAGAACAGAAAATAAGATTAATTCTATTCACCGACCGACTTAAGAACACCTTTTTTTCACCTCACGTTACCACTTTCATCAGCATATATGTAGCAGCCAGTGGTGGGTTGATGGTCGTAAAGGAAAATGAACAGCACAGAAGGAAATGCCTGGAAACCTCCTTTATATCAATCTCAAAAACCATTCCACAGAAGTCGGCAGCTTCAGTCTCCAGACATTCGGCTTTAAATTGTTACCCGGTCTGAACACTAGCCACCAGGTGATGTCAGTGCCCACACACCGTCACGTGATATACTATTCACTTCTCATCACGTGATCTACTGCAGTTTACATCCATTTCCCGTCACGTCACCTGTCTCCACTCAATACACATGCTTCCTTCATAGTTGTCTCTGTTGCTGAATCAAACTTGGACAGAGCAGAAAGTCAAAAATGTCCACAATGAACACTCGAATGGATGGATTGTCCCGGATCATTATCATTCAAGCTGAGCTGGTGACGAGTCACCATACACAGACTAATGATATATCAATACCATCAACACACGTTGATCCAGGTCGATTACAGCTCTGCAATTTAACCTTGCAAGCAAATACAACCACATGAAAATGTATACTCTTCACATCGTTGTTAAGCATCTTGACAGACCTTAGATGCTCAGCAGGATGAGCGGCCATATTAGAATAGAAGGAAATAAGGCTGCAGATGAAGCAGCCAATTTGACCAGTGGCGACACCCATCAGTCAGCGGCAGTCAAGACAAATAGCTACTGCAACAATAAGGCAAGGAAGGGAAACCTTTGTCACTTCAAGGTTGCAACAATAGTATGGAGTAACATCAGAGCGCCAACCCCAACTAAACTTCGGACAAGTCTAGAACTCAATTCACTACCATAGACAGGCTGCGCCTTGGCTACCCCACCAGGATCACAAGACAAAGTGTAGATTAACATGATACATGTGCTAGTTCTGGGTGTCTCCCTTGTGCAGACATCTCACTGACGAGTGGCCTTATCAATTCAGTGTAGAAAATAATTACTGGAGACGGTTTCAAACCTTGAAGAATTGTATACAGAAGACGATGTGAGGTTATCAGTCCCTCAGTCATGATGCAGGTGTTCTGTACCGAAATCTTGATAAATATGAAATTCAGGAAAGAAGATGGACACATATGCATTGGAGTCATATAAGGTGTTGTAGATAAAGGTATTGTCACAGATAGGAGGGACCCACCAGTAGGTCATTGCCAAGAGTTGGGCCAGAGATCAGCAAGGAGGTCGTGGGGGTGTTCTCTGTGCTAAGATTCCTTGTTATTTCTGTGTTTGACAAGTATCATTATATCATTGATATACAGTACAAACAAGTTAATGAATTAGATACATGTGCAACAACTGGTAACTTTATTTTGTAAAAGTTTCGTCAACTAGTGGTTTTTATCACCACTGTGCAGGGACATAGACGGAAGAATGTAGAAGAGAAGGTAAACTGTTCTTCAGCCTAGGTGCAGGTGTTGCACAGAAACTGCACATGTGTCTGATTCATCACCAGCCTAGGTGCAGGTGTTGCACAGAAACTGCACATGTGTCTGATTCATCACCAGCCTAGGTGCAGGTGTTGCACAGAAACTGCAAATGTGTCTGATTCATCACCAGCTTAGGTGCAGGTGTTGCACAGAAACTGCACATGTATCTGATTCATCACCAGCCTAGGTGCAGGTGTTGCACAGAAACTGCACATGTGTCTGATTCATCACCAGCCTAGGTGCAGGTGTTGCACAGAAACTGCACATGTGTCTGATTCATCCCCAGCCTAGGTGCAGGTGTTGCACAGAAACTGCACATGTGTCTGATTCATCACCTCGTATCAAGGCTGAGGGACGGATCATCTCAATTTTTTCTTCACGTCTTCCACCCTCTAGTAATTATTCTTTGTAATGGACTGATAAAACCACTGGTTGGGGAGACGCCTTCACAAAAAAAGATGCTCAAGTGTTGCATACATTTGTTATTCATCTTCTTGTCGCTTTTGAATGCCATTAATTTAATAAGACGAAGACACTGATGCCAGGATCTCAGAAATCCATTGATCCACTGCCTGTTGGACTTTCAAGCAACCCTGCCATTACACAAGCAACTACTCCTGTCTCCAACTTCCAGTCAGCGTCAGAAAAAATTGTATCAACATTAGTGTTCCTGGGAGTGAAAGACCTAGGTACAATCATACCCATCCTCACAAAGTACCCTCCACCTCCCTAAAGCCGTGATGGGTACCAAGAGTAGTGTGTGTAAGTAAGAAAAAGATACATGCTTACGAAATATCACTTCCATTTCGCATTGCTTTCACTTCGCCATCGACCATTGTCGAAGGTGGTTGCCAGACCTAGTCACCCCAGGGCTGCAACCCAGCTTCAGGGATGTTTCTAAAAATTAGCCATTTTTTTTAGTTTTGTAGTTCAGCGAAACTTACAACATCGAGTACACCAGAAATTGGACATCAGCAACGAAGCCATGTGAAGACTTACACAATCCATAGCAACGGATTAGAAACACCAGACATGCATCACCGACTGAATTCACCACTGCCACACCTCGCCACAGTAGTTAAACAAGATTTATTAAAAGAACGTTATGATAATTTAACCTAGTCAAAGTGTGATTTATTTCTGATGATGATATATTATTCAGTTATTTTACAGCAACCAGTTTGATTAATAAAACTGGTATAATAAAACTTCACTAATTTAAAATGACTAATTTAAAATGGCTAGGTTAAATTAAAACGATCTTTTAATAAATCTTTCTTAACTACTTATATGTATGTTTACTAAAACGTTAAACGCTGGTAAATCGTACACAGAGAAAAGTTTGGATTAATTTTTGCATTAGTTGGATAATTTTTTTAATAGAAGAAACTGGCAAAATTAAAATACCGAATTCCATGCGATAATTTATGAATGCCTCATCTAATTGTCTTTACATTTCAGCACCAATAGTTTAATAATTCAAATTCTGACTGACGTCAAACTTAATGTACTGAGATAACTTTAGTAGTCCTCCTCAGGCTGCCTTCAAAGCTGGTGTGTATCTCTTAATGGATATCTTCAACGCTAACAAATAACTGAATTAGAAACATATGCCATACACTGCACTAATATTTTTTTGTGTGGTACAGGTATAACTTTCTCGAATAACTCAGTCACCGACAATCTATTAGCTTATTCCGGTTTTCTATTTGTACTCTTCAATGATGTCCTCTAAATTCCACGCTTCTCTCGAGAGTACAAATACAGTACTTTAATTCTTTGTTTTTTTCCAGTGTAATTAAGTCCATTATTCTCTAGTATGGAGACCAGAACTGAGTAGCTTAATATAAATGAGGTTCTTCGAAAGATATAACTTCAGGCTTTCTATTATTTATATTTCTTGATATGAAGTCAATAATTAGGCATCCCTGAAGGGGACTTTAAGAAGATGCATGAATTTAAATTTTTCTTCAGCTTTTTAATTTATTTTTCGTAACTCGAGAACGCCTCTTCCAATCGGCTTCAGAATTTCAGCACTTGTGTTTGGTCACTAGGACCAGATTCTTGGAACACTTGACATGTGCAGGTGCACTATGACCAAAGTTGTTGAAACCATTCCCAGCATCCTGGAATGACTCGGATAACTTGCAAAACCCTCAGTGGCGGAGCTTCAGTGCTGTATAAACCTCTCTGGTTTAACATTTAGTTTTATTATTTTATTATTATTCAAAAGTTCAAGAAATGTGTCTTCTAATACGACGATGGTGACTTTCTTGATACGATTCAGGATTGTTTTTTGAAACAGTTGGTGACAGAACCAACTAAAGGAAATAACCTGCTAGACTTGGTTCTTGCCAGCAGGAAATCGCTAGTTAATAATCTTGAGGTTAATGATGAGCTTGGGTAAAGTGATCACAAATCACTCAGTTTTAATATAGCATGGAATTACCCTACTAATGGAAATCAAGTCTCTGTCCCTGACTTCCGCCTGGCTGATTTCATAGGACTGAAAAATTACCTGGGTAGGCTGAACTGGAATGACCTGACAGTGGGTCAGGTAGGTGGTGATTGCCAATATGACGTTTTCCAGAGAATAGTTCTAGCTGCTCAGACAGCTTATGTTCCTAATAGGGAAATCAGATCAAACAAAAATGATCCTAAATGGATGAACAATAGATTAAAACATCTCATTGGTCAAAAGAGAGGCATATATAGGCGAATCAAAAGAGGAGAGGGGCAATTAGGTAATCAATATATTCAGTTAACGAGAGAAATAAAAAAGGGAATAAGAAAAGCAAAAAGAGACTATGAGGTTAAAGTTGCGAGAGAATCGAAGACTAACCCAAAAGGATTTTTTCAGGTATACAGAAGTAAGATTAGGGACAAGATAGACCCACTCAAAAGTTACTCAGGTCAGCTCACCGACAGTGATAAGGAAATGTGTAGCATGTTTAACACTTACTTCCTCTCAGTTTTTACACAGGAAGATACTAGCGAAATTCCAGAAATAATTAATTATGTAGAACAGGATGATAGTAAACTATGCACGATTAGGGTCCCAAGTGACATGGTCCTTAGACAAATAGATAAATTGAAACCTAACAAATCCCCAGGCCCTGATGAACTGTATGCAAGGGTTCTAAAGGAATGTAAAGAGGAGCTTAGCAAACCGTTGGCTAATCTTTTCAACATATCACTGCAAACTGGCATGGTGCCAGATAAGTGGAAAATGGCAAATGTAATACCTATTTTCAAAGCAGGTGACAGGTCCTTAGCTTCGAACTATAGACCAATAAGCCTAACCTCCATAGTGTGAAAATTTATGGCATCAATAATTGCCGAGGCAATTCGCAGCCATCTTGAAAAGCATAAATTAATCAACGAATCTCAGCACGGTTTTACAAAAGGGCGTTCCTGCCTTACAAATTTAATAACTTTTTTCACTAAGGTGTTTGAGGAGGTAGATCATGGTAATGAATATGATATTGTGTATATGGACTTCAGTAAGGCTTTTGATAGAGTCCCACATCAGAGACTATTGAGGAAAATTAAGGCACACGGAATAGGAGGAGAAATTTTTTCCTGGATAGAGGCATGGTTGACATATAGGCAGCAGAGAGTTTGCATAAATGGAGAGAAATCAGAGTGGGGAAGCGTCACGAGCGGTGTTTCACAGGGGTCGGTATTGGGCCCCATGTTGTTCACAATCTACATAAACGACATAGATGAGGGAATAAATAGCGACATAAGCAAGTTTGCCGATGACACCAAAATAGGTCGTCCAATTCATTAAAATGAGGACATTAGAGCACTCCAGGAAGATTTGAATAGACTGATGCAGTGGTCGGAGAAGTGGCAGATGCAGTTTAATATAGATAAATGCAAAGTTCTAAATATTGGACAGGACAATAACCATGCCACATATAAACTAAATAATGTAGATCTTAATACTACTGATTGCGAAAAGGATTTAGGAGTTCTGGTTAGCAGTAATCTAAAACCAAGACACCAGTGCATAAGTGTTCACAATAAAGCGAACAGAATCCTTGGCTTCATATCAAGAAGCATAAATAATAGGAGTCCTCAGGTTGTTCTTCAACTCTATATATCCTTGGTTAGGCCTCATCTAGATTATGCTGCACAGTTTTGGTCACCGTATTACAGAATGGATATAAATGCTCTGGAAAACGTACAAAGGAGGATGACTAAGTTGATCCCATGTATCAGAAATCTTCCCTATGAGGATAGACTGAGGGCCCTGAATCTGCTTTCTCTAGAAAGGCGTAGGATTAGGGGGGATATGATTGAGGTGTATAAATGGAAAACAGGAATAAATAAAGGTGATGTAAATAGCGTGCTAAAAATATCTAGTATTGACAGGACACGCAGCAATGGCTTTAAGTTGGATAAATTCAGATTCAGGAATGATATAGGAAAGCATTGGTTTGGTAATAGAGTTGTCGATGAGTGGAACAAACTCCCGATTACAGTTATAGAGGCTAAAACGTTGTGTAGTTTTAAAAATAGGCTAGATAAATATATGAGTGGGTGCGGGTGGGTGTGAGTTGGTCCTGACTAGCTTGTGCTACTAGGTCAGATGCCGTGCTCCTTCCTTAAGTGAATGTAACCTGACCTGGCTGGGTCGGGGCATTGGCTTAAGTTGGTGGGAGACTTGGACCTGCCTCGCATGGGCCAGTAGGCCTGCTGCAGTGTTCCTTCTTTCTTATGTTCTTAAAGAGGGTGTTCCGGGGGTCAGTGTCCCTACGACCCGGTCCATGACAAGGCCTCCCGGTGGATTAGGGTCTGATCAACCAAGCTATTACTGCTGGCCACACAGAATCCAACGTTGGAACAACAGTCCATTTGGACAGGCACTGGCTTTAGGAATCTATCCAGTTCCCTCTTGAAGACAGCCAGGGAGGCCGCTGAACAGTCTTTAGCTCCTAACACTAACTGTATTTTCTCTTAGTATACTCACAGAACCCCTGTTTTTCATCGGGGGCAAATTGCACTGTTTGCCAAGTCTTTTGTTTTCGTACGGAGTGGTTTCTGCGTGCACATTTGGGACCAGCCCCTCTTTGATTTTCCAGGTGTAATTTATAACATATGTTTCTCGCCTACGTTCCAAGTAATACTGGTCAAGTGACTTCAAACGTCCGCAGTAATTAAAATGCTTAACTAAATTTATACGTGCACTGGAGGTTATCTCTACATTCTCCAGATCTGCAATATCGCCTGCCTTGAGAGGGGTTTATTATACAAAAGTATTCTACCCTAGAGAGAACAAGTGACTACAAGAGGATTACCATTAGCCTGGCATCCCTTGTTTTGAAGGTTCTCATTATCCATCCTATCATTTTCTTCGAGTTTGTAATAATGACACTGTTGTGAGTATTGAAGGTGAAATAATTTTATATTATCACTCCTAAGTCCTTCACATTAGTTTATCGCTCTATTCTTTGTTTAGAATTTGTTTTATACTCCATTCTAGCTCCAATTTCATTTTCCATAACGAAGTAACCGAAGTGTCCTTAATTGATGACACTCATACAAATTCTAGTATCATCAGAAAAGAAGATACTGTGCTATGGTTTACATTTCTTTCCATGTCAGATATGAGGATGAGGAAAATGATGGGGACGAGTACTGTACCTTGTAGAACAACGCTTTACACTGTGGTAATCTCTAACAATCTTTTTTTACTATGACTTTTTGTGTTCTGTTGAATAGAATGTTAGAGATCCATCTGCCCACTTTTCCAGTTATTCGTTTATCACGCATTTTGTGCGCTATTACATCATGATTGGACTTATCGGAGTCTGTTTGTCCTCCAGTGCATCCAAGACCATGCCATAGTGGTCCAGTAGTCGCGAGTGTCAGGAGTGACCTACTCTAAACTCATGCTACCCTAGGTTGTGCAGTTGTTGGAAATCCAAGTGGTTGGCGATCTTACCTACTAGAACCCTTTCAAAGATTTTTGTGTGACGTTAGTGCTCTAGGTCTATAATTCTTTGCTATAGCTTAGCTGCTACATTTGTGGATAAGATTAGGGTTATGTCTTTCGCTTTTTAGTGAGTGTAGGATGATCTCCGTTTCTAAGCTCCCTCTCCATTCAGGCATGCGATAGGGGTTTCTAGCTGTTCTTGATGAACACGGAGTTCCACAAGTCTGGGCCTAGTGCTCAGTGCGTAGATATATTGTCCAGTGGTGTTAGGTGTGGATTTTTTTATAATTTTCCTATAATTATTATGTAAAAATTGGTGGATGTAATAATAATAATGTAATGTAAATATAAAGAGTTAATGTGACTTATCAAGTCACAAACTACCAACACACCTCTGAGGAAGCGAGTAGATGCTTCCAAATGATTGGGTGGGGTAAGGGGTGAATATGGCGAGACGGTACTGCCTAGGTGGCCGTCCTGAGGAGGAGGAAGTGTTGATTCGCCGGGAATTCTCCCGGCCCGGGTCTATTCCAGATGGCGACCCGGCTCTTGCTTCCTGTCGTGGGAGTATGAGAGACCTATGTCTCCCAATGGGAGGAGGTACAAAGACCCCCTCATCGTTGGGACCAACTGTCCCCAGGCCTAGCCACATTCCCCACCAGCACGGGGCTCGTAGGGAGAAGCTAGGCCTCTCTGGTCTGCCATCTTCCCTGACGGGAAGGGCAGGCTTGCGAGCTGCAGATGGTAGCAAGCTCCAGCTTTGGCACCTACCCTGCCCTAAAAAGGCTGGGTATGGTGGCTCTCCCTCGGCCGTCCTGAGAGGTGGTGTTAGCTCTCTCAAGGAAATGGAAATTATCGCCCGAATCTTCTAATGAAATGACCCCTTAAGGAAGGTTCCTTGACGCTGGTGAGGGGCTCTTGATCTAGGGAATTGGATCTGTGCTCCGGTTCCCTGAATTGAGCCTGAATGCCTTCCGTCCCCCCCCCATGCGCTGTATAATCCTATGGGTTTAGCGCTCACCCATGATAATAATAATAATAATAATAATTCTAATGAAATGAACTAAGGTGTAATAGAAGCGGTGTCCTTAGAAACAGAGGAAGTTCACACCACACGTAATGTACGCCTCCCAATAAGAATATTTTTTTCAAATTATTCTAAGAACTATATGTTCAAATAATTTAAGGTCCAGACGTGTGAGGTATTGTGAGCTCAGAAGGTGGGCATGAAGGAGGGACGTTATTGTGATCTGGTGCCCTTAAAGTCCAACTTAACTCTGAGGTACATCAATATCAGTAGGTGTAAACTGTTTAATGTACTAAACATTCTACCCAATTATGGGGATGAAATGTTAATTCAGGATTATAACTGTGAAATTTACCCACATAATTTTTCACAATAGAGTTATGTCAAAAATTTTGGAAATATTACCAAGGCCTTGGTTGGCATTGCTCCCAGTTTGCCAATTTTATCGAAACTAATAGTTATATTCATATATTTTCAAAATCCAAAGAATGCTTCGTCAGATCGGCTTCAAAATAATAATATAGTATATATACAGTATATAATAATATACTATACTATATGGTATAGTATATAGGAATGAGTAAAAACAGAAAAAAATCGCGTTTGTAAGAACGCCTTACTCGATCTGCTTCAAATTTTCAACGCTGGTGTGTTGCATCTTGGGCAAGACTTACAGGATTACTGACATGCGTGGATGTCATATGTACAAAGTTACATTGGTCTTCCGCAGATTGTCTTTCCGAGTGATTACTGGAAAAAAAAACCTCTGAGCAGCTTCATAATGTCAACACTGGTGTCTCGTCCTCAGACGATACTTGGTATTCTTAATGGAGAGTGTGTGGAGGCCATTCTGTCAGAGTGTGTGTGGAGGCCATTCTGTCAGAGTGTGTGTGGAGGCCATTCTGCCAGTGTGTGTGTGTGGAGGCCATTCTGCCAGAGTGTGTGTGGAGGCCATTCTGCCAGTGTGTGTGTGTGGAGGACATTCTGTCAGTGTGTGTGTGGAGGCCATTCTGTCAGTGTGTGTGTGGAGACCATTCTGTTAGAGTGTGTGTGGAGGCCATTCTGTCAGTGTGTGTGTGGAGGCCATTCTGTTAGAGTGTGTGTGGAGGCCATTCTGTCAGAGTGTGTGTGGAGGCCATTCTGTCAGAGTGTGTGTGGAGGCCATTCTGTCAGAGTGTGTGTGGAGGCCATTCTGCCAGTGTGTGTGTGTGGAGGCCATTCTGCCAGAGTGTGTGTGGAGGCCATTCTGCCAGTGTGTGGATGCCATTCTGCCAGAGTGTGTGTGGAGGCCATTCTGCCAGAGTGTGTGGAGGCCATTCTGCCAGAGTGTGTGTGGAGGCCATTCTGCCAGAGTGTGTGGAAGCCATTCTACCAGAGTGTGTGGAGGCCATTCTGCCATAGTGTGTGTTGAGGCCATTCTGCCAGAGTGTGTGTGGAGGCCATTCTGCCAGAGTGTGTGTGGAGGCCATTTTGCCAGAGTGTGTGAGGAGGCCGTTCTGCCAGTGTGTGTGGAGGCCGTTCTGACAGAGTGTGTGTGGAGGCCATTCTGCCAGAGTGTGTGTGCAGGCCATTCTGCCAGAGTGTGTGGAGGCCATTCTGCCAGAGTGTGTGGAGGCCATTCTGCCAGAGTGTGTGTGGAGGCCATTCTGCCAGAGTGTGTGTGGAGGCCATTCTGCCAGAGTGTGTGGAGGCAATTCTGCCAGAGTGTGTGTGGAGGCAATTCTGCCAGAGTGTGTGTGGAGGCCATTCTGCCAGAGTGTGTGTGGAGGCCATTCTGCCAGAGTGTGTGTGGAGGCCATTCTGCCAGAGTGTGTGTGGAGGCCATTCTGCCAGAGTGTGTGTGGAGGCCGTTCTGCCAGTGTGTGTGGAGGCCGTTCTGCCAGAGTGTGTGTTGAGGCCATTCTGCCAGAGTGTGTGTGGAGGCCGTTCTGCCAGAGTGTGTGTGGAGGCCATTCTGCCAGAGTGTGTGTGGAGGCCATTCTGCCAGAGTGTGTGTGGAGGCCATTCTGCCAGAGTGTGTGGAGGCCATTCTGCCAGAGAGTGTGTGGAGGCCATTCTGCCAGAGTGTGTGGAGGCCATTCTGCCAGAGTGTGTGTGGAGGCCATTCTGCCAGAGTGTGTGTGGAGGCCATTCTGCCAGAGTGTGTGGAGGCCATTCTGCCAGAGTGTGTGTGGAGGCCATTCTGTCAGTTTTAATCTCGTTATAGCATAGCGTTATGTAACATTATTTTGCTTTAATGGTAGTGAGGGGTTCTTTATCCAAGGAACTGCATTTACCCTCTCCTTTCTTGAATCGAATCAAACTGCATCACATTCCTCAGGCTCTGCATGACCTTACTGGTGTAGCGCTTTTCCCTTAAAATACAACAATTGTAAACAACATCAATCCTTACTGACTGATTCATTTTCTAAAACAATGAAAAACTTGTTGACTTTAAGTTGAACAGTTGAACGCTTTGTTGGATTCTTATTTAATTTCATTCATACTTAAACCTTGATTTCTAACAAATGTTTATTAGAGGAAGCTTGGATTTACTTCATCTTGTGTTAGTCATAATTTTCCTCGTTTAGAGAAAAAACTGGAAACACTGAAATACTGTTTTTCTTGCAATAATTTATGAGTGCCTCATCTAACTGCCTTTTATTTTCGAAGTTGATATTTTGATAATTCAATTTCCGATTTGCTTCTAAATTAATGTGCTGGAATATTTTAGGATACAGGTCTCTCTCAGATAATATAAATCCTCTTTAGTTTGGCTTTAAAAGTGGATTTTCATAGTAGAACGTTTTAATTAGTTTAGAACTGCGGAGAAGAGAGAGATACATGATAATATATACCTGGAAAGTACTCGAGGGCCTGGTCCCAAATCTGCACACTGCCATAACAACATACTGGAGTGAGAGATATGGGAGGAAGTGTAAAATAAACCCAGTGAGGAGCAGGGGTGCGGTGGGGACAACAAGGGAGCACTGTATCAACATCCGGGGTCCCAGACTATTCAACATCTTACCAGAAGATATCCGAAACACTGCTGGAACAAGTGTAGAAGCCTTCAAGAGAAAACTGGACAAGTATCTTCACCAGGTGCCAGATCAACCAGGCTGTGACGGATATGTGGAGCAGCGGGCCTCCAGCAGCAACAGCCTGGTTGACCAGGCAAGCACCAGACGAGCCTAGCCCATGGCCGGGCTCAGAGAGTAGAGAAACTCTCGAAACTCTTCAAAGGTGTATCAAAGGTATATGCTTTAATTTGCTATTTTTATTGAAAAAAAAATAATATTATTGTCCATGTGATTATTAACACTAAACTAGTGTATATTAACGGACACGGACCTAGTGCTATGTAATACAAGGATACCTTTCTCGGATCACATAGCAACTGAAATATATCTAACTTTTTTTTAGTTATATTATATTAACTTTATTATCGCAAAGTAGTGGATAAGATTTTATCCTCCGTTCGCTAAGCACGAGACAGACAATCAGTGGTCACAGTCAGGCTTTTCTCTGAGAATTTCTAAAAAGCGCAAATTATCTGCATTTTACCCATGTTCTACGCTAATATTTTGGATATGAGTAATTAACTTTGACGTCTTACTTTACATATTTTCCAGCTCGTTTCTGTACATTGTGTAATATGAATGCCAAAAGTGATTTCCAGAACTACACATTATATGGTGATTCAGTATATCCATAAAGTTGGAATATCACATCACCTGCAATAGATGAAGTCATCGCAATGCAGTGGTTCAGAAACTATGGCCTATAGTACCTTCTTCCTCCTCAGCACATTACTGTCTGGTCACCCCTTCCTCAACACACTGAGAACTCTGTTAAATCCTCACTGTAGTCTTAGTGTCATCCACACGTAACTATTTCTGCAATGTACCAGAATATCACCACCTGCGGCTTCGCCAGAAGCCTCTTGGTAAATTTAACCATATCCTCCACTCATGTCTTTTCCTTCACCGCTCACCGCCAGCCTCAAGCTGGGTTCCACTCACCGCCAGCCTCAAGCTGGGTTCCACTCACCGCCAGCCTCATGCTGGGTTCCACTCACCGCCAGCCTCATGCTGGGTTCCACTCACCGCCAGCCTCATGCTGGGTTCCACTCACCGCCAGCCTCATGCTGGGTTCCACTCACCGCCAGCCTCAGCTGGGTTCCACTCACGCCAGCCTCATCTGGGTTCCACTCACGCCAGCCTCATGCTGGGTTCCACTCACCGCCAGCCTCAAGCTGGGTTCCACTCACCGCCAGCCTCATGCTGGGTTCCACTCACGCCAGCCTCAGCTGGGTTCCACTCACCGCCAGCCTCAAGCTGGGTTCCACTCACCGCCAGCCTCAGCTGGGTTCCACTCACCGCCAGCCCTTCAACCGCTACTGGGTTCCACTCACCGCCAGCCTCATGCTGGGTTCCACTCACCGCCAGCCTCATGCTGGGTTCCACTCACCGCCAGCCTCAAGCTGGGTTCCACTCACCGCCAGCCTCATGCTGGGTTCCACTCACGCCAGCCTCAAGCTGGGTTCCACTCACGCCAGCCTCATGCTGGGTTCCACTCACCGCCAGCCTCAAGCTGGGTTCCACTCACCGCCAGCCTCATGCTGGGTTCCACTCACCGCCAGCCTCAAGCTGGGTTCCACTCACCGCCAGCCTCAAGCTGGGTTCCACTCACCGCCAGCCTCAAGCTGGGTTCCACTCACCGCCAGCCTCAAGCTGGGTTCCACTCACCGCCAGCCTCATGCTGGGTTCCACTCACGCCAGCCTCAAGCTGGGTTCCACTCACGCCAGCCTCAGCTGGGTTCCACTCACCGCCAGCCTCAAGCTGGGTTCCACTCACCGCCAGCCTCATGCTGGGTTCCACTCACGCCAGCCTCAAGCTGGGTTCCACTCACCGCCAGCCTCATGCTGGGTTCCACTCACGCCAGCCTCAAGCTGGGTTCCACTCACCGCCAGCCTCATGCTGGGTTCCTCCGCCAGCCTCAGCTGGGTTCCACTCACCGCCAGCCTCATGCTGGGTTCCACTCACCGCCAGCCTCATGCTGGGTTCCACTCACGCCAGCCTCAAGCTGGGTTCCACTCACCGCCAGCCTCAAGCTGGGTTCCACTCCACGGCCAGCCTCATGCTGCTTTCCACTCACCGCCAGCCTCAAGCTGGGTTCCACTCACCGCCAGCCTCATGCTGGGTTCCACTCACGGCCAGCCTCATGCTGGGTTCCACTCACCGCCAGCCTCAAGCTGGGTTCCACTCACCGCCAGCCTCAAGCTGGGTTCCACTCACGCCAGCCTCATGCTGGGTTCCACTCACGCCTCAGCTGGGTTCCACTCACTGCCAGCCTCAAGCTGGGTTCCACTCACCGCCAGCCTCAGCGTCACAGCTGTGGTTCCACTCACCGCCAGCCTCAAGCTGGGTTCCACTCACCGCCAGCCTCAAGCTGGGTTCCACTCACTGCCAGCCTCAAGCTGGGTTCCACTCACCGCCAGCCTCAAGCTGGGTTCCACTCACCGCCAGCCTCAAGCTGGGTTCCACTCACCGCCAGCCTCATGCTGGGTTCCACTCACCGCCAGCTCAAGCTGGGTTCCACTCACCGCCAGCCTAATGCTGGGTTCCACTCACCGCCAGCCTCAAGCTGGGTTCCACTCACCGCCAGCCTCAAGCTGGGTTCCACTCACCGCCAGCCTCATGCTGGGTTCCACTCACCGCCAGCCTCAAGCTGGGTTCCACTCACCGCCAGCCTCATGCTGGGTTCCACTCACCGCCAGCCTCAAGCTGGGTTCCACTCACCGCCAGCCTATGCTAGGTTCCACTCACCGCCAGCCTCAAGCTGGGTTCCACTCACCGCCAGCCTCAATGCTGGGTTCCACTCACCGCCAGCCTCATGCTGGGTTCCACTCACCGCCAGCCTCAAGCTGGGTTCCACTCACCGCCAGCCTCATGCTGGGTTCCACTCACCGCCAGCCTCATGCTGGGTTCCACTCACCGCCAGCCTCATGCTGGGTTCCACTCACCGCCAGCCTCAAGCTGGGTTCCACTCACCGCCCCATGCTGGTTCCTCACCAGCTGGGTTCCACTCACCGCCAGCCTCATGCTGGGTTCCACTCACCGCCAGCCTAATGCTGGGTTCCACTCACCGCCAGCCTCATGCTGGGTTCCATCACCGCCAGCCTAAGCTGGGTTCCACTCACCGCCAGCCTCAGCTGGGTTCCACTCACGCAGCCTCAATGTGGGTTCCACTCACCGCCAGCCTCATGCTGGGTTCCACTCACCGCCAGCCTAATGCTGGGTTCCACTCACCGCCAGCCTAATGCTGGGTTCCACTCACCGCCAGCCTCAAGCTGGGTTCCACTCACCGCCAGCCTCAAGCTGGGTTCCACTCACCGCCAGCCTAATGCTGGGTTCCACTCACCGCCAGCCTCATGCTGGGTTCCACTCACCGCCAGCCTCAAGCTGGGTTCCACTCACCGCCAGCCTCAAGCTGGGTTCCACTCACCGCCAGCCTCAATGCTGGGTTCCACTCACCGCCAGCCTCATGCTGGGTTCCACTCACCGCCAGCCTAATGCTGGGTTCCACTCACCGCCAGCCTCATGCTGGGTTCCACTCACCGCCAGCCTCAAGCTGGGTTCCACTATGTTGTCACCCTCTCTTCTTTCCTTCCAAGTTATTTTGATGCTGCGTTGTGCTTAGAGATCATTGCAAATATTTTTTGGACAAATGCTAGGGTATAAGTGAAAACATCATAGGTTTTAAGAAAAAAGTGAACAACCGGCGGTCATAACTTTGGGAAAGAAGCCTTGTGAAGTCCTTCGCTATTTTTATTTTTTGTTTTCAAAGATAAGTAACTTGAACTTGTATTACGTATGGCTGTCATCCAGATGTCGACTGTGTGAAAATCTTTATTCCGCAAATACCTCTGAGTCTTAGATTAAAGTCTGAAAGTTAACTGCAGGATAAATCTGAAGGGCAGGATATAAACGAGATGTTTGGTTCAGAGCAAAAGAACCTCTTAACATCCTCCTCTTATAAATAGAAATTGCCTGCAGAAATGTGTCTTTCCTATAAACATTTCCTGTTAGACGTGGTCCTTATTTGTGGTGCTGAAAGTGTAGGAAACAAAATCAGTATATTCGTTTTCTACGTGTATGTTAGCAGGGCCGGATTTAGACCTTGGGAAGCCCCGGGCACTTTAGGTTTGGGGGGCCCTCAACATGGAAATTAAATTTAATTACAAATTGACTTTAAGAATGACTTTCACTATAATTTTCAGTTTGTAATGTATTCCATCTACACTATATAATAATTACCGATGTGTATTTATTTATATCTTTGGTGTCACGCTTTCGGCATCTATCTGTATATAATTTTTATGTAATAATTTGCTAATGGGCCGACCGACCGACCGACCAACTCGACATTTAAGTTAAAATAGTGTAATTTATAAAAGGAAGAAATCAGAACCGTCTAACTTCAAGAAAGAAATTGATTCTATCATCTTTTTGTAAAAAAATAACCCTATTAGGAGAGGGTCAGCTTATAACAGCCTATTAGGATAGAGCAGCTTATAACAGCCTATTAGGAGAGGGCAGCTTATAACAGCCTATTAGGAGAGGGCAGCTTATAACAGCCTATTAGGAGAGGGCAGATTATAACAGCCTATTAGGATAGAGCAGCTTATAACAGCCTATTAGGAGAGGGCAGCTTATAACAGCCTATTAGGAGAGGGCAGCTTATAACAGCCTATTAGGAGAGGGCAGCTTATAACAGCCTATTAGGATAGGGCAGCTTATAACAGCCTATTAGGAGAGGGCAGCTTATAACAGCCTATTAGGAGAGGGCAGCTTATAACAGCCTATTAGGATAGAGCAGCTTATAACAGCCTATTAGGAGAGGGCAGCTTATAACAGCCTATTAGGAGAGGGCAGCTTATAACAGCCTATTAGGAGAGGGCAGCTTATAACAGCCTATTAGGATAGGGCAGCTTATAACAGCCTATTAGGAGAGGGCAGCTTATAACAGGCTATTAGGAGAGGGCAGCTTATAACAGCCTATTAGGATTTTTTATTTGTCTTAGATGATGGTTATGGCTCATGTCAGGTATAAGATTGGTGAATATATCTTAGTGATTATGATATGTCTTAGTTGGAGTCGTATGTAATAGTTGTGATTATGCCATGCATAGGTTAGTTGATGTCTCATGTGTTAGTTGAAGGTGTTCAAATGGTGAATGAGTGATTTGAAGGATAAGTTAGGTTAGGTTAAATGTTAATTGGGATAGGATAGGTGATGTTAGGTTGGGTTAGGTTAGGTTAGGTTAGGTTAAATGTTATATGTTGTTTCTGGAGTATTCAAATGGTGTTTTGGGAGTATTCAAATGATATATAAGAGTATTTTGGAGGTGTTCTAATGTTGTTTGGAAGTAATCTGGGAGTGTTATAATATTGTTTTGGATGTTCTCAAAGTAATCTGGGAGTGTTCTAATATTGTTTTGGATGTGCTCAAAGTAATCTGGGAGTGTTCTAATATTGTTTTGGATGTGCTCAAAGTAATCTGGGAGTGTTCTAATATTGTTTCGGATGTGTTCAAAGTAATCTGGGAGTGTTCTAATGTAATTATGAAATGTTCCAATGTTGTTTGGAAATGTTCCAATAGTAAAAAGTATTCATAGTTTTAGCGATCTTGTCCTAAGTGATCTCAGTAATAGTGTTCTCGGTTGGTGATATAAGGGAATGTATATGAAAAATGTTCTGTGGAGCTGGATTTTACTTTATTTGATGAATTAGTAATACGGGAACAAATTGAAATGAGTGATCTTAGTGGATTGAGATTAGTATTCTTAGATAAATGGTTTGTCATCTTATAAAGTTTATTAAAATGTTTGAGGGAATATGTGATCTTAGTGTCTGGTCGTTAATGTTCTTACATAATGGTAATCATGAAATGGAGTTGGTGAACATGATTGGATGTGTATGTCTTAGTAAAAGTATTCATAGTTTAAATGATCTTGTTCTAAATGATCTTAGTGTTTTGAGATGAGTGATTTTGGGGTGAGTGTAGTTTGGTGTATGAGATGTAATTTGGTGGGTGAGTTAGAGATGTCAAATGCAGTATTCCATATTGTTTTGGGGGTATTCAAATGATGTATAAGAGTGTTTTGGAGGTGTTCCAATGTTGTTTGGAAGTGTTCCAATGCAATTCTTGGTGATATTGTGTATAAAAATGTTTATGTTCTGTGGAGATGGATGTGACTTTTTGATGAATTAGTAAAAACGGTAAAAAATTTAAACAAGAGGAAATTGTGAGTTATATTATTCAGATGGTGTAGGGGTAGTGATAGTTGTGGGGAGATGGGATAGTGGGTGGAGTGTGTGTGTGTGTGTGTGTGTGTGTGTGTGTGTGTGTGTGTGTGTTTGTGTGTGTGTGTGTGTGTGTGTGTGTGTGTGTGTGTATGAGGTAGAGAGCAGGTGAGGTCATGGCCTCAGGCGCTGGGGTGGGTCTGTAATCTTCTCAGAGATAACAAACATACCTCGCCAGTCGTCTAAGGTCATTTGAACATAGTGAAAGTTATAGAAATGTTGTGGTTATTATAATTTTTTAACGAAAACGAGAAAAATTGTAAGTGTTTTGGGTGTTGTGGTTGAACAATTTTTTTTTTTTAATGAAAACGAGAAAAATTGTCGTGATATGTAAAATTGAGGTTTGTTATTAAAACGTCTTAAAATTTGTTGAATTAGAGCGTTTTCTGATGAAATAGTAAAAAATATTGTGAGTTATAAGTGGAAAATCTTAAATCGTGGTATGTAAAATTGTGATATGTTGTGGGTATTACCAGAAATTTGTTAATGTAAGACTGGAACTTTCTATCCTGTTACCCGAAAACATGGAAAATGTATCTTTTTTTAGCCTGTTACCCGAAAACATGGAAAATGTATCTTTTTAGCCTGTTACCTGAAAACAGGGAATATATGTACCGAAAGTGTGGAAAATAAATGAAGGAGAAATTAATGTGTATTAGTGTTATCCTGTGTTCAACAAGAAGAAAAAGTAACTTTGTTCATTTAACAAGGAGGGACATAATATTACTTGGTGGTCAGTGACATCACACCTGGGCTCGCTTGATTGAACGTGTCCTTTTAGCTCATTTGAACTTAAAGAGAGGAAATACTGTGATGACGTCACACACTTTTAATTCATTCAATGTAATAAGGGAAAGATACCTGTTTCAACCTGTCCTTTTAGCTCATTTTACTTAAAGAGAGAAAGTACCATAGGGGGAGACTATAGGGGAGGGGGGTCTTTTACCATACCCCATAGGGGGTTATCGAGGGAAAATGCTTACCCCCAGGTAAAACTCAAGTCTTAGTTCAATTTACTTAAAAAGAGGAAATAATATTGCCCCCATAGGGGGGATCTCAAAACTTGATCCAAGGAGATGGAGGAGGAATATTGGGGAGATGGAAGAGGATGTGACTTTTTGATGAATTAGTAAAATCAGGGAAAAAATTGTGGGTGGGAGATGGGGAGGTTGATCTTGATCCAAGGAAATTTTGTATTATTCATGAAAATCGATGTAAATCTTGATCTGAGGAATTGGATATCCCTCTAAAATTCATAAAATTTGGTTCTTAGAAGGTGTAGGCGGGGAAGGTAAGGGTGGGAGATGGGGAGGGTGATCTTGATCCAAGGAAGTGGAGCAGGAATATTGGGGAGATGGAAGAGGATGTGACTTTTTGATGAAATAGTAAAAAACGGGAAAAAAATTGTGGGTGGGAAAAGGTGAGGGTGAGAGAAGGTGATCTTTATCTGAGGAAGTGGAGTAGGAATATTGGGGAGCCAAGTGAATGTGACTTTTTGATGAATTAGTAAAAACGAGAAAAAAAGTGAAGGTGGGAGATGGGGAGGGTGATCTTAATCCAAGGAGATTGAGAGGTAAAATGAAAAATCGAAAAAAATGAAAATTCGAAAAAAATTGAAAATTCCAAAAAAATCGAAAATTGGAAAAAAAATCGAAAATTCGAAAAGGGGGGGGGGCGTGGGCGTGGGGGGCGCAAGCGCGTGGAAGGAGACCGCTCAGGGATGAGGAGCTGTGGAATGAGGAGCTGTGGCATACCCTCTGGAGGCATGGCGGCCATTTTGAGGATCTCTGGCAGAAAGTATACTACTATATACACTAACACACAGGACAGGAAGAAGGGGTATTTATAGGCGGGCAGACAGGGGAGGGCACAAGAAAGTGGTGGAGGGGTAATAATGGAGGTAGTAGTGGCAGTGGTAGTGGAAGTAGTAGTGGAGTCAGTCATATTCTAGGAAAGGAGCACTGCAATGAAGCTGGCGGCCCGCAGAGGGTAAGGACAACAACGCAGAGGGGGAAAAATGAAAATAAAATAAAGTAAAGAAGGACAAATACAAGGCAAAAGAAAAAAGAGAAAACACAGAGGAGAAAGGAAAAAGAGGAGAAGGGGGAAGAGATAGAAGGGGAAGGAATCAGGTTAAGTTATTCTTCATTTTATTTTATTTTCATTTTATCCCCTCTGTGTTGTTGTCCTTACGCAATGCGGGCCGCCAGCTTCAATGCAGTGCTCCTTTCCTAGAATATGACTGACTCCACTACTACTACTACCACTACCACTACCACTACTACCTCCATTATTACCCCTCCACCACTTTCTTGTGCCCTCCCCTATCTGCCTGCCTATAAATACCCCTTCTTCCTGTCCTTTGTGTTAGTGTGACTTTGTAAATGGTCCAAGTCGGACCGAAACGTCGTCGTAAGCTCCTCTCTTTTTATATGTGCGGGTTGTATGTGTATTGTTCCAGTCACGGTATTGTGCCTTTTTGTTATATATATATATATATATATATATATATATATATATATATATATATATATATATATATATATATATATATATATATATATATATATATATATATATATATATATATATATATATATATATATATATATATATATATATATATATATATATATATATATATATATATATATATATATATATATATATATATGTTTATATATATGTATGTATATATATATATATATATATATATATATATATATATATATATATATATATTATTATGTGTGTGTGTGTGTGTGTGTGTGTGTGTGTGTGTGTGTGTATGTGTGTGTGTGTGTGTCGTGCCGATTACGTAAAACTTGCTATTTTGGCTTAAATAGCAACGCTCACCTTGCCATATAAGACAAGTGAAAATTTGTGTATGCAATAATTTCGCCAAAATCATTGTGAACCTAACAAAAAAAAAATATATTTCATTGTGTTTGTTTATTATTAAATTAATGTTAACGTATCTAAAATATATTTAGTTGGGTTAGGCTAAATTAAATTGCGCTTGTTGTAATAAGGTTAGGTAGGTTTTTAAAGTTTCTCTTGGTACAAAATTATAAATTCTTACATTAACATAAATGAAAAAAATATATCTTTAAACGTATAAGAGAAAATTTTAGAAAGGACTTAATTTTAGATGAGTTCTTGCTAATTTACCAGTTTTACCTAATCGGTAAGACATATATATATATATATATATATATATATATATATATATATATATATATATATATATATATATATATATATATATATATATATATATATATATATACGACTATAATTATGTTATTTTTCACATCAGATGAAGATCATTTTTCGTAAAAATAAATTTGTATAACAAAAAAAAAAAGAATAGTGAATTTTTTTAGTATTATAGTATGTAGATTTTTTTACAGTATTTCTGTTCATATTTAGAGAACATGCTCTTCCTATATGAGGTGGTATTGTGTATTATTATGAATTTTGTTGTTCATATATCTGTATAGGCGTATATGTACACCGAGAGGCGTATATCTTTCGGAGTATATATGCTGGGAATCATGTTACATGCAATCATATTGACCCTTGTGTAGTCCATTGCCTTTTGACTAAATTAATCAAATACCTATGCGTATAAATCGAGAGATTTTTTTTCTCCGTAATTAGTTGGTAAAATTTAAACTTAAGTTTTGATTGGTGGCTTGATTAATTATGCTGTTAGTGATAGTTGTACACCGTCCAAGGTACACACCACAAGCTAGCTAATCAGGAAATGACTTGAAGTACCAGTCAAACTGAAAGTTGAAATCAGACAGGGATCTGATAGTAATCTTTAATATATAATAGGAGCATGTTGTTTGTGAACTTATGGTTAGGATGGTCATACGACACTGAACCCAGGATGGTCAAACAACACTGAACCCAGGATGGTCAAACAATACTGAACCTAGAACGGTCAAACAAAACTGAACCCATGACTGTCATGTAACACTGAACCCAGGATGGTCAAACAACACTGAGCCCAGGATGGTCAAACAACACTGAACCCAGGATGGTCAAACAATACTGAACCCAGGATGGTCAAGCAATACTGAACCTAGAACGGTCAAACAACACTGAACCCATGACTGGCATGTAACACTGAACCCAGGACGGTCAAACAATACTGAACCCAGGATGGTCAAACAATACTGAACCTAGAACGGTCAAACAACACTGAACCCATGACTGGCATGTAACACTGAACCCAGGACGGTCAAACAACACTGAACCCAGGATGGTCAAACAACACCGAACCCAGGATGGTCAAACAACACCGAACCCAGGATGGTCTTATACCAATGCACGCAATATGGCCATTTATTATAAACCCAGGATATTCAGAAGCCCTGAGCCAAGGATGATTATACAATGTTGAACCATCATCATAAAACACTGTCAGGATTTAACTGATGTTGAATTCTGGCTGGTCATTGAGTGCTAACCCCAGGCTGGTCACTGTGTGATAACTCAAGGCTGATCACTGTGTGATAACCCCAGGCTGGTCACTGTGTGATAACTCAAGGCTGATCACTGTGTGATAACTCCAGGCTGGTCACTGTGTGATAACTCAAGGCTGATCACTGTGTGATAACTCCAGGCTGGTCACTGTGTGATAACTCAAGGCTGATCACTGTGTGATAACTCCAGTCTGGTCACTGTGTGATAACTCCAGGCTGATCACTGTGTGATAACTCCAGGCTGGTCACTGTGTGATAACTCCAGGCTGATCACTGTGTGATAACTCCAGGCTGGTCACTGTGTGATAACTCGAGGCTGGTCACTGTGTGATAACTCCAGGCTGATCACTGTGTGATAACCCCAGGCTGGTCACTGTGTGATAACTCCAGGCTGGTCACTGATTGATAACCCCAGGCTGGTCACTAAGTGATAACTCCAGGCTGGTCACTGTGTGATAACTCCTGGCTGATCACTGTGTGATAACTCCAAGCTGATCACTGAGGGATAACTCCAGGCTGGTCACTGATAATCCCAGGCTGGTCACTGAGTGATAACTCCAGGCTAGTCACTGAGTGATAACCCCAGGCTGGTCACTGAGTAATAACCCCAGGCTGGTCACTGAGTGGTAACTCTAGGTTGGTCACTGTGTGATAACTCCAGGCTGGTCACTGTGTGATAACTCCAGGCTGATCACTGAGTGATAACTCCAGGCTGGTCACTGATAACCACAGTCTGGTCACTGAGTGATAACCTCAGGCTGGTCACTGAGTGATAACTCCAGACTGGTCACTGAGTGATAACCCCAGGCTGGTCACTGAGTGATTACCCATGGCTGGTCACTGAGTGATAACCCCAGGCTGGTCACTGAGTGATAACCCCTGGCTGGTCAATGAGTGATAACTCCAGGCTGGTCACTGAGTGATAACCCCAGGCTGGTCACTGAGTGATATCTCCAGGCTGGTCACTGTGTGATAACTCCAGGCTGGTCACTGAGTGATAACCCCAGGCTGGTCACTGAGTGATAACTCCAGGCTGGTCACTGAGTGATAACCCCAGGCTGGTCACTGAGTGATAACCCCAGGCTGGTCACTGTGTGATAACTCCAGGCTGGTCACTGTGTGATAACTCCAGGCTGGTCACTGTGTGATAACTCCAGGCTGGTCACTGAGTGATAACCCCAGGCTGGTCACTGAGTGATAACCCCAGGCTGGTCACTGAGTGATAACCCCAGGCTGGTCACTGAGTGATAACCCCAGGCTGGTCACTGTGTGATAACTCCAGGCTGGTCACTGTGTGATAACTCCAGGCTGGTCACTGAGTGATAACTCCAGGCTGGTCACTGAGTGATAACTCCAGGCTGGTCACTGAGTGATAACTCCAGGCTGGTCACTGTGTGATAACTCCAGGCTGGTCACTGAGTGATAACCCCAGGCTGGTCACTGTGTGATAACTCCAGGCTGGTCACTGTGTGATAACTCCAGGCTGGTCACTGTGTGATAACTCCAGGCTGGTCACTGAGTGATAACTCCAGGCTGGTCACTGTGTGATAACTCCAGGCTGGTCACTGTGTGATAACTCCAGGCTGGTCACTGAGTGATAACCCCAGGCTGGTCACTGAGTGATAACTCCAGGCTGGTCACTGTGTGATATCTCCAGGCTGGTCACTGTGTGATAACTCCAGGCTGGTCACTGAGTGATAACCCCAGGCTGGTCACTGTGTGATAACTCCAGGCTGGTCACTGAGTGATAACCCCAGGCTGGTCACTGTGTGATAACTCCAGGCTGGTCACTGTGTGATAACTCCAGGCTGGTCACTGTGTGATAACTCCAGGCTGGTCACTGAGTGATAACTCCAGGCTGGTCACTGTGTGATAACTCCAGGCTGGTCACTGTGTGATAACCCCAGGCTGGTCACTGAGTGATAACTCCAGGCTGGTCACTGAGTGATAACCCCAGGCTGGTCACTGAGTGATAACCCCAGGCTGGTCACTGTGTGATAACTCCAGGCTGGTCACTGTGTGATAACTCCAGGCTGGTCACTGTGTGATAACTCCAGGCTGGTCACTGAGTGATAACCCCAGGCTGGTCACTGAGTGATAACCCCAGGCTGGTCACTGAGTGATAACCCCAGGCTGGTCACTGAGTGATAACCCCAGGCTGGTCACTGTGTGATAACTCCAGGCTGGTCACTGTGTGATAACTCCAGGCTGGTCACTGAGTGATAACTCCAGGCTGGTCACTGAGTGATAACTCCAGGCTGGTCACTGAGTGATAACTCCAGGCTGGTCACTGTGTGATAACTCCAGGCTGGTCACTGTGTGATAACTCCAGGCTGGTCACTGAGTGATAACCCCAGGACTTAGGAGTAATAATGTTAGGGGAAACTGATAAGGTGGATAATAGGAACCTTCAAAAATAGGGATGCCAAGCTAATGATAATCCACTTTAAGCGACTTAATCTATCAAGGGTGGAATACTGTTGTACACTAACAGTCTCTTTCAAGGCAGCAGAAACTGCAGCTCTGGAGAACGTACAGAGGACCTTCACTGTTCGTGTAACTTCAGTAAAGCACCGGGATAATTTGAAGTCTCTTGACCTGTACTCACTGGAGTGCAGGCGAGAAAGATACATCATATTATAAACCTGGAAAATCCTAGATGGACAGGTCCCAAATTTTCACACAGAAATCACGCTTAATGAAAGCAAAAGACTCGGCAGACTTTGCAGTATGTTCCTCATGAAAAGCAAGGTGCCATGAGTACACTGAGAGAAAAGACAATAAGTGTCAGGGACTTAAGGTTGTTCAACAGCCTTACATCATACACTTCATACAATAGACCCCTGTCTGTCTTTAAGAGGAAACTGGACAGATACCTAAAATCAGTGCCTGACCAACTGGGCTCTGCTTCATATGTTGGATTACGTGTGACCAACAGTAATAGCCTGGATGATCAGTCCCTGATCCGCCGTACACCTGGTCATGGACCGTGTAGTGGGGAAATCAGTTTTCATTTAATATTACTTAAAATAAATTATATATATTTTTTCGAGAGGTTAAGGGAAATCAACCTGGCGATACTGGAGGACAGTAGGGATAGGGAGGATCTGATAACGACATATAAAATACTGAGAGGAATTGACAAGGTGGATAAGGACAGAATGTTTCAGAGATGGGACACAGCAACAACTGGAAGTTGAAGAATCAGATGAGTCACAGAGATGTTAGGAAGTATTTCTTCAGCCACAGATTTGTCAGGAAGTGGAACAATCCGGAGAGTGATATAGTGAAGGCAGGACCCATACATAAAGTTAAGAAGAGATACGATAAAGCTCATGGAGCAGGGGAAAAGTGCACCTAGTAGCGACCAGCGAAGAGGAGAGGCCAGGAGCAATGAATTGACCCCTGGAATCACAAATAGGTGAGTACAAATACACTCTCGCATACACCCTCCCTCACACTTTCACATACCGTCACACTCCCTCACACTCTGATACAATCAAATTCTCTCACACTCTCACTCTCCCTCACACTCACACTCATACACTCCCTCACACTCACACTCGCCGTCACGCCCTCTCCCTCACACATATACCCCTCACACTCTCACACCCTCCCTTACACTCTCTTCCACACTCTCCCTTACACACTCTCTCCCACACTCTCTTACACTCTCTCTCCCACTCTCCCTCACACTTCACACAACCGCATTCTTTCACCACACTCACATATATTCTATCTCACACATTCTCCCACGCTCTCAAACACTCTCTCACACACTTGCACACACTCTCTCATTCCTCAATCCCTTGTACACACACACACACACATCACATCCGGGGGCCAGGAGCTGAGCCTCGACCCCTGCAACCACAATTAGGTGAGTACATCAGTCCTCCAAGCAGGGCAGATGAAGGAAGGGGGGAGAGCTGTTGGGAGCAGAGATAGCAATAAAAGGGGGTGGAGAGGGGGGTACGTCCCATGCAGAGGAGCGACCATGCCACCAAGAGTTACAGGAAAATACAAGGGAGACAATGGCCATGTACAAACGGGACCCAGTGACACAGAAGGAAAGGCAATGGGAGGAGGAAAGGGAGAAGTCAGTGTTCATTCATGGGCTTCAGGAGAGCGAGGGGAAAGCACACAATGCAAGACGGCAGGAAGAAAAACAGGAGATTGAAAACATCAAAGTAATAGGCGAGGAGGACATGACTGAGATAGTAAATTTTCAGAGAATAGAGGGTTACTTGAAGGGGAGAACTCGGCTGGTAAAGCTGATCTTCAAGACAGAAACGGTGCGAAACAGGGTCCTGCAAGAGAAACCAAGGCTGAATGAACTGTCAACATACAAGAGGGTTTTCCTAGACCGAGACCGGACAAAAACAGAACGACAGCAGCTGAGGGAGAGGACACAGAAGCGAAAAGAGCTAGGAAAAGAGACAAAGGCGGAAGAGGACAACCAGAGCAGGGCAGAGCAACAAGCACAAAAACACACAGAACCACCCCCAGAACCCCTCAACCACACTATCCCAACACAAACCACAATCCACACTTACAGCCCCCACTCCACACTACGCTGTAGAATACCACATCACACTGACAGGTCCCCCACCCTCACAGACCCCCCAGAACACAGTGTTGGAGAGGACACTGAAGGTATAGTGTACCAACACTGATGGAATAAGAAATAAGTGGAAGGAGTTTCACGAAAGAGTCAAAGATGCATCACCGGACATCATAGCTCTCACAGAAACAAAGCTCACAGGAATGATAACAGATGCCATCTTTCCATCGGGATATCAGATCCCGAGGAAAGACAGAGGAAACAGAGGGGGTGGAGGAGTGGCACTGCTCATCAAAAACCGATGGGATGAGGAATTTCCTACACGGGGTTCAGTGGGACAGAGAGCTGGCAAGGAAGTCAGTAAACGAGATGATGGAATGTGTGACAATGATATGCAAGGAAGCTGAGGAGAGGTTTGTGCCCAAGGGTAATAGAAACAACGAGAAGGCCAGGAGAATAAGGAGAGCAGTCTTAGAGCCAGAAATGAGTATGCGCAGGTAAGAAGGGAGGCCAAACAACAATACGAAAAGGACATAGCAGCGAAAGCCAAATCTGAACCGAAGCTGCTGTACAGCTACATCAAGAGAACAGCAGTCAAAGACCAGGTAATCAGGCTGAGGAAGGAAGGAGGGGAGATCACAAGAAATGACCGTGAAGTGTGTGAGGAGCTCAACTTGAGATTCAAAGAAGTGTTCACAGAGGAGACAGAAAGGACTCATCAAGTGTTGGACGCAATAAATACAACCGAGGAAGAGGTGAAGAGGCTGCTAATCAAACTACATACCTCAAAGGCGATGTGGCCGGATAATATCTCTCCCTGGGTCCTGAGAGAGGAAGAAGAGGCACTGTGTACTACTATACTACTAACAACAATCTTCGACACATCTTTCGAAACAGGGCGACTACCTGAGGTGAGGAAGACAGCAAATGTGGTCCCAATTTTTAAAAAAATGAGATAAACACGAAGCATTAAACTAGAGACAAATGTCACTGACATGTATAGAAGTCATGGAGAAGATTATCAGGAGAAGAGTGGTGGAGCACCTAGAAAAGAATAAGCTTATCAACGACAGAATGCACGGTTTCAGGGATGGGAAATTCTGCGTCACAAACCTACTGGAGTTCTATGACAGAGTGACAGCAGTTAGGCAAGAGAGGGGGGGTGGGTAGATTGCGTTTTCTTGGACTGTAAGAGGGCTTTTGACACAGTTCCACACAAGAAATTAGTGCAAAAGCCGTGGAGAGCCTGAATCTGGCAAGCGGGAAAATGAGAGCTGATGACATGAGTCCTCGGCCCCTGCCGAGGTGAGGTGAGTACATACTCATAAATGCACACTCACACCCATACGCACACACGTGCACAGACAGCACCAGTATGGAGCCCACTTCTGATCATGCATATCAAGAAACTGGAAAAGTGCAGAAGTTCGCAACGAGACTAGTGTCAGAACTTAAGGTAGTTTTCTGCGAGGAGGGATGTAAGGAGCTTTACGTGACGATATTAAAGGAAAGAAGGACTATGGGGATATAACAACTTACAAATTACTGAGAGAAAATTATTTTGTGAACACTGACTGAATACTCAAGAGACGGGAAACAAGAGCACGAGAACTCAGCTAATGGTTGAAAACACAGATTATGTATGGGTAAGAAGAGAGGCTCAACGACGATTTGAGAATGAAGCATCGAGAGCCAAATCCGGCAGAACGTTTTTATATCGCCACTTGAGGAGGAAGACATCCCATGCAAGAGGTCTGGCAGCTGACTTCAACCCATGCAAGAGGTCTGGCAGCTGACTTCAGCACATGCAAGAGGTCTGGCAGCTGACTTCAGCACATGCAAGACATTTGGCAACTGACATCACCCCGTGCAGGAGGTCTTGCATATGGATCTCAGCCCATGCAAGATGTCTGGTAGTTGAATTGAAAAAAAAGAGCTCACAAGGAATGACCAGGATCTCTGTGAGAAGATCAGCAATAGATTTAGAGAGGTATTCTCTGAAGGGACAGGAAGGCTATCAGTAAACAGAAATGGGAGAATGCATCAGCGAGTGCTGGACATAATACATTCAACTGGGATTGAGATAAAGAAGCTACTGTGTGCAAACAAGATACCTCGAAGGTGGTGGGACCAAATAATATCACTCCATGGGTCCTAGGATAAGGAGCTTGTCCAGGTCTGTTTGAAGTCCTGCTTGGTCCTCCTCCAATGTGATTCTCCTCATTAATTTCACATCATCTGCGAACAGAGACACTTCTGAGTCTATCCCATCCGTCATGTCATTTACATATACCAAGAATAACACTGGTCCTAGGACTGACCCCTGCGGTACGCCGCTCGTCACAGGCTCCCACTGTGATACCTCATCACGCACCATGACCCGTTCTTGCCTCCCTGTGAGGTATTCCCTGATCCATTCCAGTGCCCTTCCTGTTATACATGCTTGTTCTTCCAACTTCTTTACTAATCTCATGTGAGGAACTGTGTCGAAGGCTTTCCTGCAGTCCAGGAAAATGCAATCAACCCACCCTTCTCTCTCTTGCCTTACCTCTGTTACTTTATCATAGAACTCTAGGAGGTTTGTTACACAGGATTTGCCTTCCCGGAATCTGTGCTGTCTGGTGTTTATTATCCCGTTCAGCTCGAGGTGCTCCACCATTCTTTTCCTGATGATTTTCTCCAGGACTTTGCACACTATACATGTAAGTGACACCGGTCTATAGTTTAGTGCCTCTTTTCTGTCTCCTTTTTTAAAGATGAGGACTACGTTGGCCTTCTTCCATACCTCAGGTAACTGCCCATTTTCAAGGGATGTGTTGAATATTATGGTAAGTGGCACACTCAGTACCTCAGCTCCTTCCCGAAGAACCCACGGGGAGATATTGTCCGGACCCATCGCCTTTTAGGTATCAAGGTCACTGAGTAACTGCTTCACCTCCTCCTCAGTTGTGTGTATGCCCTCTAGCACTTGATAAATCCCTTGTTGGTGATGCACCCCGTCCTGTCTACCCAGCTGCCTTCCTTCCTCTACTGTGAATACTTCCTTAAACCTCAAGTTGAGCTCCTCACATACCTCTTGATCGTTACTTGTGAGTTCCCCATCTTCTCTCCTCAGCCTTATCACCTGGTCTTTAACTGTTGTCTTCCTTCTGATGTGACTGTACATCAGTTTCGGGTCGGACTTAACTTTCGATGCTATGTCATTTTCGTACTGTTTCTGGGCTTCCCTCCGTACCTGTGCATACTCGTTTCTAGCTCTTCTACTAATCTCTTTGTTTACTTGGGTTCTTTGCCTTCTGTACCTTTTCCATTCTCTGACACTCTGAGTCTTTGCCTCCCTGCACCTTTGGGTAAACCAGGGGCTCTTTCTGGCCTTCCCGTTTAATCTTTTTCCTCTGGGTATAAACCGTTCCTCTGCCTCCTTGCACTTTGCCCCTACGTATTCCATCATTTCATTTATTGTCTGTCCGTCCATTTCCCTTTCCCACTGAACCTCCTGCAGGAAATTCCTCATGCCTGTGTAGTTTCCTCTTTTAAAATCTGGTTTGTCTCTTTCGGTACCGCTTTCCCTCTCCACCTGTAGCTCTACAATGTACTCAAAGCTCAGCACCATATGGTCACTGGCTCCCAGGGGGCTCTCGTGTGTTATGTCTTCAATATCTGAGCTGTTCAGGGTGAATACAAGGTCCAGTCTTGCTGGTTCATCTTCTCCTCTCACTCTGGTCGTGTCCCT
>WNWK01008539.1:0-10000 GCA_009830355.1 Cherax destructor | reverse complement strand
CTCTTTAGGGATTGGTACCAAACCTGCACACGAAAATCACTGCTTATGAAAGCAAAAGACTCGGCAGGAGATGCAACATTCCCCCGATGAAAAGCAGGGGCGCCACGAGTACATTGAGAGACAACACAATAAGTGTCCGGGGCCCAAGACTGTTCAAATGCCTCCCAGCATACATAGACCCCTTACTGTCTTCAAGAAGGCACTGGACAGGCACCTAAAGTCAGTACCTGACCAACTGAGCTGTGGTTCGTACGTCAGTTTGCTTGCTGTAAGCCGTAACAGCCTGGTTGATCAGACACTCATCCACCATGAGACCTGGTCTCAGACCAAGCCGCGGGGGCGTTGACCCCCTAAACCCTCTCCAGGTAAACTCCAGGTAAGGGTGAAGGACAAATCACGTCAGAACTACTACTACTTCCAGTTATGTATTTACTTTTCAGACCACAACATCAGCCTATCTAAATCATCGTATAGCTCCCGACTGTCCTAAACAGAGATTATGTGAGAGTAAATATTTGTGTCATCGGAAAACTTATGTTGTTATTTTTTCTATCATCTTTGACACATAGACTGAAAACAACAAGGGACCCAACACAGACCCAGCTTAAACAACAAGGGACCCAACACAGACCCTGCTTAAACAACAAGAGACCCAACACAGACCCGGCTTAAACAACAAGGGACCCAAGACAGACCCTGCTTAAACAACAAGGGACCCAACACAGACCCTGTTTAAACAACAAGGGACCCAACACAGATCCTGCTTAAACAACAAGGGACCCAACACAGACCCTGCTTAAACAACAAGGGACCCAACACAGACCCTGCTTAAACAACAAGGGACCCAACACAGATCCTGCTTAAACAACAAGGGACCCAACACAGACCCTGCTTAAACAACAAGGGACCCAACACAGATCCTGCTTAAACAACAAGGGACCCAACACAGACCCTGCTTAAACAACAAGGGACCCAACACAGATCATGCTTAAACAACAAGGGACCCAACACAGACCCTGCTTAAACAACAAGAGACCCAACACAGACCCTGCTTAAACAACAAGAGACCCAACACAGACCCTGCTTAAACAACAAGGGACCCAACACAGACCCTGCTTAAACAACAAGAGACCCAACACAGACCCTGCTTAAACAACAAGGGACCCAACACAGACCCTGCTTAAACAACAAGGGACACAACACAGACCCTGCTTAAACAACAAGGGATCCAACACAGACCCTGCTTAAACAACAAGGGACCCAACACAGACCCTGCTTAAACAACAAGGGATCCAACACAGACCCTGCTTAAACAACAAGGGATCCAACACAGACCCTGCTTAAACAACAAGGGACCCAACACAGACCCTGCTTAAACAACAAGGGACCCAACACAGACCCTGCTTAAACAACAAGGGACCCAACACAGACCCTGTTTAAACAACAAGGGACCCACCACAGACCCTGCTTAAACAACAAGGGACCCAACACAGACCCTGCTTAAACAACAAGGGACCCAACACAGACCCTGCTTAAACAACAAGGGACCCAACACAGACCCTGCTTAAACAACAAGGGACCCAACACAGACCCTGCTTAAACAACAAGGGACCCAACACAGACCCTGCTTAAACAACAAGGGACCCAACACAGACCCTGCTTAAACAACAAGGGACCCAACACAGACCCTGCTTAAACAACAAGGGACCCAACACAGACCCTGCTTAAACAACAAGGGACCCAACACAGACCCTGCTTAAACAACAAGGGACCCAACACAGACCCTGCTTAAACAACAAGGGACCCAACACAGACCCTGCTTAAACAACAAGGGACCCAACACAGACCCTGCTTAAACAACAAGGGACCCAACACAGACCCTGCTTAAACAACAAGGGACCCAGACCACAGACAAGGACCCACTAGACCTGCTTAAACAACAGGGACCCAACACAGACCCTGCTTAAACAACAAGGGACCCAACACAGACCCTGCTTAAACAACAAGGGACCCAACACAGACCCTGCTTAAACAACAAGGGACCCAACACAGACCCTGCTTAAACAACAAGGGACCCAACACAGACCCTGCTTAAACAACAGGACCCAACACAGACCCTGCTTAAACAACAAGGGACCCAACACAGACCCTGCTTAAACAACAAGGGACCAACACAGACCTGTAAACAACAAGGACCCAACACAGACCCTGCTTAAACAACAAGGGACCCAACACAGACCCTGCTTAAACAACAAGGGACCCAACACAGACCCTGCTTAAACAACTTGTAACGGACCTCAAAATATTTCTCTCTATTTTTGCAAACTGTCTGGTGCTTATTCGTGGGCGATGCCACTATCGAAAAAAGCATTTCTCCAATACCTGTTGAGGCTGCCTCCTTCCTCAGTGTTCTGGGTGAAACTTTCCCGGAGATGTTGCTGACGTTCAATACATAACTCTGCATTCTTTTCAACGCCCTCCCTTTCAAATACCTTAGTGAGAAAAGTCAGTAAGTTCGCAAAGCACGAACGACCCTATGTAAAGCCGTGTTGAAATTCAATGACTAATATTGCCTTCAATGTGGCTTCGAATTGCATACCCATATAATGCTCACCCAGGAAAACCAAAAATAATTATTTTAAAAACGTAATAACAATAATGTTTACTAAACATAGTAAAAACGATTAGTTTAGACCAGGAAGAGATAGAAGCAAATTCCAAATTTTGTTTTAATGATAGGTATGAGAAAGGCCCCGAGGCATTTACCTACTGAAAGTGATCTTACGCAGTTAAGAGGCAGTTAAGAGGCAGTTAAGAGGCAGTCATGGCAGCTTTCAACGTTTGCAATTATAACTAAATAAATAAAACTCATACATTGTTCGGATTAATAAAATCCCAATGATTTTCCAGTATTTTCATATATTTTGTAAACGTCTATATGTAATACACTATTGAGCACTGATTTTTTTTTTTGCCATTAAATTAAGTGCAGGTTTCTTTTTTGTATAATTTTGAAGCAGCAACGAATTCTTTTAAAGCACCTACTCAATTGCTATTGAATGAAAAATAATTATTAAAAATGTAGAAAATAATTCTAGATTCTTAATTCCTCTAACAAATATTCGTCTCTAATATAAAGTTACGTTTAATTTTGTTTAAGGAATCTACATACCAATCATAGTAAAACCGTTTTCTTAATAATTTGATGAGCTTAAGTTGATTGTCAATCCTTAAATTGCCGTTAGTAGGTTGGCGCGTTAGTTGTGATCCGTCACTTTGAAAATGCAAGATCTGCCAGTGAAGACAAGGCGGCGGCGCGGAAATATTTAACAAATACCAAGATTTACTTCCATCTATCCTCTCAGTTACAGTCGTCTTTCCTGCAAAATTTATTGTGACACATCCTTCTTTCTTACCAGGAAAAAGAATCACACAAAATAAAATACAAATAACGTTTCCGGATTAAAACAGTATGTTGTATGTATGTATGTATGTATATATGTATGTATGTATGTATGTATGTATGTATGTATGTATGTATGTATGTATGTATGTATGTATGTATGTATGTATGTATGTACGTATGTGTGTATGTACGTACGTATGTATGTATGTGTGGATTGTGTGGTTCAGTGGTCTAAGGTGTCTTGTGTTTTTGTTCACCATGAGGCGGGCCAAAGCATCATGGGTTCGGCCCCTGGCTTGTGCAGTGTTGTTATTGTAATATGTTATTGTAATATGTAATAAAATATACGTATTGGTAATATATATATATATATATATATATATATATATATATATATATATATATATATATATATATATATATATATTATATATATATATATTACCAATATATATTTATATATATATATATATATATATATATATATATATATATATATATATATATATATATATATATATATATATATATATTACAATACTATATTTTATTACATATATATATATAATATATATATATAATATATATATATATATATATATATATATATGTAATAAAATATACGTATTGGATATATATATATATATATATATATATATTACCAATACGTATATTTTATTACATATGGTACAGAAGATTTAAGAGATACATTGTTGATATTAAGATGGCATATACAGTACACGAGGTGTGAGAGATACATGTCTAGTACATATTGTTACATAAATAAAAAAAAAAGGCACAATACCGTGACTGGAACAATACACACCCAACCCGCACATATAAAACACAGAGGAGCTTACGACGACGTTTTGGTCCGACTTGGACCATTTACAAAGTCACACTAAAACAAAGGACAGGTAGAAGGGGTATTTATAGGCAGCAGACAGGAGAGGGCACAAGAAAGTGGTGGAGGGGTAATAATGGAGGTAGTAGTGGTAATAGTAGTAGTAGTAGTGGAGTCAGTCATATTCTAGGAAAGGAGCACTGCAATGAAGCTGGCGGCCCGCACAGGGTAAGGACAAGAACGCAGAGGGGGAAAAATGAAAATAAAATAAAATAAAGAAGGACAAATACAAGGCAAAAGAAAAGAAAGAAAACCCAGAGAAGAAAGGAGAAAGAGGAGAAGGGGGAAGAGATAGAAGGGGAAGGAATCAGGTTAAGTCACGGGTGTTCTGAAGTTTGGAGCATTTAACAATGTAATGGGAGAGGAAAGCATCTACAGAGACAAAGCCAGGGCTAAGATTCATACAGGGAAAGTTGTGTATAAGGAAGGATTCAACCAGACGGCGACTGTGAAAGTTGGACGTAGGGTAGACAGTTTTAGCAGAAGACCAATCAATAGGATGACTGTGATCTTTGACATGACAGAAAAGAGCATTATTAGTGTCGGCAAGCCTAACACTATTTTTGTGCTCCGTAAGTCTGTCAGAAAGAGATCGGCCAGTTTCTCTAAAGTACTGAAGAGGACAGGAGGAGCAAGAAATCGAGTAGACACCAGGAGAATCTATAGAGGGAGGGGAGGTATGAACTAGATTAGTGCGAAGAGTGTTAGTCTGGCGAAAGGTAAGTTTGATGTCTAAGGAACGGAGAGAGTTGAGATTAGAGAGACCAGAGATGTAGGGAAGGCAGAGGACAGGAGAGTTCCCAGGAGTAGAGGGTTTAGGAGAGAAGAAAGTCCGTTTAGCACGAGAGAAGGCAGAGTCTATGAAATGGGAAGGGTAGCCAAGACGGGAAAATGAATTATGAAGAGTGGAAACTTCTGCTTCAAGGAACTGAGGATCACAAATGCGGAGAGCACGGAGAAAGAGGGAGATAAGAACACTTTTCAAGACAGAGGAAGCATGATATGAAAAGTAGTGAATGTACATGCCACTGTGCATAGGCTTGCGGTACACAGAGAAGACAAAACCTGTAACTGAGCGGTGGACATGAACATCAAGGAAAGGAAGCAAAGAATTTGATTCCCAATCAGCTTTAAACTTAATGGAAGGGGCAAGATTATTAAGAGCATCAAGAAATGGTTGGAAGAGACTTGAGTCATGAGGCCAAAGAGCAACGATGTCATCTACATAGCAGAGCCAGAGTGAAGGACGTACATCAATAGTGGGAAGAAGAACAGTCTCGAAGTATTCCATGTAAAGATTAGCAAGAACAGGAGATAGAAGAGAGCCCATAGCGACACCAAAGGTTTGAGAATAATATTTACCTTGAAAAGAAAAGGAATTAGAATCCACACAAAGGCGGATAAGATCAAGAAAGACATCAGTAGGTATAGGGAGATGAAGTAACCCTTCATTGGCCTTCTCTCTAAGAAAATTAAGGACATCATTCAGAGGGACATTAGTGAAGAGGGACTCGACATCAAGACTAAGCATCTTACAGGTCGGGAGAGAGCGAACCCGTTCGATGAAGTCTTGAGAGAGTGACGAAGGGTTTTGGCCAGCCAAGAAGCAAGAGAATAAGAGACAGAACCTCTAGAAGATATGATGGGACGCAGAGGAATATCAGGTTTGTGAGTTTTGGGAAGGCAATAGAAATAGGGCAGAGAGGGACAGGTGACACGAAAACGTTGAACAAGGTTAAAGTCAGAAAGACAGAGGTCGGAGAGAGTCTTAAGTTTCTTGTTGAAAGTTCTCTTGATGCGATCAAGAGGGTTGGAAACGAGAGGAGTGTAGGTACGTGAGTCAGAGAGCAAGACATCGGCTTTACGGAGGTAATCCTCTCGATCAAGGATAACTACCGAATTACCTTTGTCAGAAGAGAGTATGACAATGTTAGCGTTGGATTTAAGAGAAGAAAGAGCAAGTTGATAGCGGCGAGAAGGTGATGGTTCTTAGAAAACAGGCTATCAAGAGCACGAAGGAGAGCGCTACGAAAAGTGGATAAATCAGGAAGATTATTATTACGAGAGCGAGACTGGCGAAAAGAATCAAGAGGTAATCATGTCATTACCAGCGCGAGGGGCAGGTGAAGTGGCAAAGGAAAGACCAAAACCAAGCAGTTCAAGCTCATGTTCGGAGAGTGTGACAGAAGACAGATTAGTAACACAGTCAGTAAGGGAGAATTTGGACCAAGTGCTATATGAGATGAGACGTTGAAGTTTGTTCTGTAGTTTAGAAGAATGCATTTGTGAATTCAGGCGAGCAGTGTCAAAAGCGACGGTAGTGAGAAGGTTTCAAAGATCTTGTGGAAGAGAAGCAAAGAGAGCATGTTGACGCTGACGGAGAGTAAAGAAGGCATCTTCAACTTGAGACTTAGTAGAAATAATGAGTTGTTGGAGTAGGAGACGGGCATAATCAAGAAAGGGAGTGCCCAGTGGGTTGGGTTTCAGGAAATGAGAGAAGGAAGGGGGAAGAACCTGACTGACTCCACTACTACTACTACCACTACCACTACTACCTCCATTATTACCCCTCCACCACTTTCTTGTGCCCTCTCCTGTCTGCTTGCCTATAAATACCCCTTCTACCTGTCCTTTGTGTTAGTGTGACTTTGTAAATGGTCCAAGTCGGACCGAAACGTCGTCGTAAGCTCCTCTCTGTTTTATATGTGCGGGTTGTATGTGTATATTGTTACATGTTTGTCACTGATTACAATGCGAAAATCTCATCCAGCTCCTCCGAGCTGGGGCGCGTGCCTAGAATACAGCATGCATTGCCCCTCTGAACAGCAGTGCTGAGTCGCTGGAACAGAAAACTAGCTGCCCTGGGATCCCTATACCCTGTTGAGTCTTTTGCCCAGCTCCTTGAGGAACTTAGATGCACTCTTTTCCCATGAGCCAAGGGTCTCTGAGCCTATGGGAACAAACATATAATGATGGGAAAGTTCTCCATATTTTCTCGACTTCTGGGACTCCTGAAGGTGCAGCTGCCCTCCTTCCTCCCTGGTGTATTGGAGATAGGCATCAGCCAAGGTAGATGCACATGTGTAGTCCCACACCACCTGCTTGCCGTCTGTCCAGGCTTGAAGGGTGATACCATCTGGACGCTTTTGGCTGCCATCAGATCTGCATAGTTGGGGTGGCTCCCTTACTGCTGGGCATCCGGCTGTTGTGAGGCTCCTCTTGATAATGTTATTAACCTCTTTTTGTCTTGCAATCTTTCCCTCGGATTTACGACACACAAGACCATGGTACCTGTATCGGTCTGCTGCTTCACTGCCACAAATACACCTGTGTTCGGCGAGAATAGGGGCGACAAGTCGAAGGGCAACACCAATGCGGATGATCTGTGGGTCGAGACGTGTGCCAAGGCTGGAGTTGGGAACAGCCAAAAGAAAGTGCCCTGCATGAGGAGCTCTCACTGCAAGGAGGCGGGCTTTATCCTTTCCTGACACACTCTGAAGCATTACTGAGGCTATATTCTCTACTATTGGGCCATCTCAGTGCGACTGTTTGTAGTTGTTGGGGGGAGCAGGCCTGGTTTCAGAGCCTGTTAGATTATCCCAGATCATGGCTCCATCAACGAACTTTTGGTCATGGACTCCAATCTTGTCCCTAAGATGTTCAGGGAGAATCGCTGCTACAAGCCCTCTGGATGCAATGCATGAAGACAGAAAAGCAGGTAGAGCAATCTGAGATGCATTGCGGACACCAATGCCTCCTAGTCTGACTGGGAGTGTAGCTTGGTCCCACTGCCCATTTCTAGAGTAAGGTTAAGTACTTTAGTAAAGATCTGCTTCAGGATACTGTCTTATTCGTGCAGTATAGGGTTATCATATGAAGGAGCACATCTTAGGAAATATGTCAACCTGGGCAGACTCAAGCATTTTGTGAGAAGGTACAAGGCATCATGGGTGTCAAGATTGCATATTCGTTGTTCCATTCTCCTCAATTCTTCCAGTTTCTTCCTGAGAATTGTGTCAATGGCATCGCTTCCCAGAGGTGCTCCAAGCAAGACACTATTAGTAGGGGCAATGTTGCTCCTGGTAGTTTTGATATCACTGCATCTATCACTTGTTTATTGATTAAGATGATTTCACATTTGGATGGATTCAGGATGAGACCCATTTCCTGTCCCCGTGTCATCATCTGTGTAAGGTCACCTAGAAGGGATTTCTTTTTACCTGCTAGTGTGCCATCATCCAGGAAGCAGATGTTTAGCTCACTGGTCAGTCTGACTGTGATTTCCCGAACTGCTATATAGAAGAGAAATGGTGCGAAAGGGTTCCCTTGCTGGACACCCTCTGATGATGTGATTTCATGCTCTCCAAACAGGAGCATTGATTCCTTGCTGTATCCAGCTGAAACAAAAGGGAAGAGACCTGGGAAATGTACTTGTACAGCTGATAATACCACGTCTCTTTGCATGTATATGTCGTGCCGTTTAGGTAAAACTTGCGATTTTGGCTTAAATAGCAACGCTCACCTTGCCATATAAGACAAGTGAAAATTTGTGTATGCAATAATTTCGCCAAAATCATTCTGATCATAACGAAAAAAATATATTTCATTGTGTTTGTTTATTATTAAATTAATGTTAACGTATCTAAAATATATTTAATTGGGTTGGGCTAAATTAAATTGCGCTTGTTGTAATAAGGTTAGGTAGGTTTTCAAAGTTTCTCTTAGTACAAAGTTATAAATTCTTACATTAACATAAATGAAAAAATATATCTTTAAACGTATAAGAGAAAATTTTAGAAGGGAATTAATTTTAGATGAGTTCTTGCTAATTGACCAGTTTTACCTAATCGGCACCATAATATATATATATATATATATATATATATATATATATATATATATATATATATATATATATATATAAATGGCGCTGGCATGGCAAGATGTGTGGAGGGCTAGCTACAGGATTTTCAAGGATAAGTACTGATCAAAGCGGCTGACCACGTCTAAGACTGAACAGAACTCAGTGTGAATACTTTGGTAAGATTCCAGTGCATCATTTCAACGTAAATAGTGGATATGATGTGCAGTTTGTGAAGGTTGGTGAGTGGTGGTAGTGTGGAAGATGGCCAGTGTGGGTGGGGGAGAATAAGGCCTACACTGTGTGGGAGTGCCGGCCAAGATTATCGTATATATAAATCTCGGAAAACTCTCATAAAAACATCTTCCTCCAGCACCATGAGCCATGCTTCCAGTTAACCTAGAAATGATTACGTGTTGATGCCGCTTCCCCACGCCACGGGGGAGGGGAAAGAGGCGCCTTCTGTAGGTGGTGAGGGAACACACTATTGTTCAGCAGTACATATACCCACATCTTTCATGACGTAGGTGGCAAACAAATAATATTGTATGTATTGTAAGGCAGTGTGAACAATATATAGTGTGCAAGTCCAAGTGTAGTGTACTCCTCTCACCCCTCTCCCCTTGCTACCCCCACCCAAGAACCGGAACCTTCCCCACTCAACCTTCAAGGACACCCCACAAGCCCTACAAGGCCACCACGGTCCACTTCTCTACACTCCACGCACCATACCCACCCAGCATGTCGTACTCCCCTCCTACAGTCTAGCTAGCCAAATGAATGGCAGTCAGGAGGAAGCGAGCAGCCAGGGAAATGGCACAGCTGGCAA